>JAPDDN010000084.1:0-62924 GCA_027422405.1 Ptychobarbus kaznakovi
CCTCTCCTGTGCTTGAATCCTTGTTTGAAACTGACAATGAAGTTAGGAAAATACACAACTAACTTACACTACTGCGCTAGCGTTAGGTGACTTAGCATTCATGGTAACTTTAAGGGCATGTAAATACAAAACACGTCCAGACCATACCTTCATAATTGTGGATGTAGCTTGAAATGTATAGCTTGAATCCCTTCTCCTTCTTGGCTTTCGATGAATGGGACAGCGTTTGGATAATTCGAGTAACGTCGTTGACCGTAATCCTTGGTAAATCCTGGAGCGACCGTGTAAAAAACGCCATGGTTGTTATTGATGCTACGTGCGCCGGATATGACATAGCTGGCTGACTGTGAATGCGGAAGAGAGGTGTGCATATAGCCTATTCTGTCAACTGCACCGAAACGCGAGCTAAAGTCTTGTAACGCAGCGTGCAGCTCTAGATGTGCCGATGTGAAGAGAAGGTCGAAGAGAAGGTCAAAGAGAGGATTCGGTGCTGAATCACTTACACTGTTTCAAATGATTTGATCTGATGGGTTGTGTGAATTTATTTACTCATCTAACCTATATACGCTATATTGAATAAATGTTTTGCAGTAATTTCTCTCATTTTAAAGTTGAAAACTGCGGGAATATATTAGTGATCGACCGATATTGATTTTTTATAACCGATACTGATACCGATTATTTGTACATTTATGTACCCGATAACCGATATGCAGAACCGATATTTATTTACTGTTATAAAGTAAATAAATAACAGAGTGAAGTAGGCTTGCCGTGATAGATGGTGATGACGTTATACCGGTGTTAAGCCGCAACACCATTACGTCACTTGCTCACCGGGATGTGGCACTCGTGACACCACACCGCGTCCATTAGATGTTTTTTTTATAGATTTATAGTAATACAAATAATTTGTTCAATTAGAGGACACTACAATTAAAACTGAACGCGGCTGCTCAATGCAACGCACCGAACGAACGAGAGAGTCTTGCATCACAGCAGTCTAGGTCTGCATTGCCGTCTGTCCCGACCAGATTTCTTACGCCGCGGGATTAATTTCCCGAATACAAGGGGGTAACGGTCGGTAACTCTGGCGCAATTTGAATTTGAGCGGGTGGTCTTACAATATCCCGTTCCCAGACGTCCTTTCAGAACAGTATATCTGCACTTTATTCTTATCGATCAGTTCAGCCTGGACCGTTATGCGCGCGCTGCACACATGGACCAGTGCTTCGTTTTATTGTTTGTGCACAGCGTTGTCAAAGATGCTCAGAGCAGGCTAGCAAATATAATATACGACTCTCAGACAGAACTGCAGAAGCAGGTTGTGATGAGTGACAGAGCAGAATAAGAATGGAGCAAAGCGTGGATGCGATGTCCTTAAGCATGTTCAACTCTTCTTTCCTTTTTTCTTTTTTTTGTATTATGCTTATCCTATCATTTTAAATGACAGACTGTGTCGAATGTATTTATTTTTTCTCTGCTGCACTTTTCACTGTGTTAACAGCAAGATGTTAAATAATTTAGTATTTTGACAAGTCGAATAAAATAGCTATTAGGCTAAACCTACATTGTTTTCCTATTGTGTTGTAGGCTGAATGTTAGCCTAAACGAATTATATCCTGACAAAACGAATAAAAATAGGGATTACAATTTTTATATAACTTTTTTTCCTCTCTGTGAAACTTTATTCCGTGTTGGCAGCAAAATGTTATTGACATTTATCAGTCAATAAATTCAAGACTCTTGACAAGACGAATAAAATAAATACAATTTTGTGCAGACTAAACTTTTATTTGTTAGCCTATCTCTCTGTCTTTCAGCAGAAATGTGAACAAACAGTGAATATATCGCGGGAGCGGGTGAGTGCAGAATAAAACCTAAAATAGTCCCGCGCAGACCTCTACATCACAGATCAGATTTAATTTATCATGTGAAGAGAGATGACTGACAAAAAGAGTGAGGTGAGACAGACAAGACGATGCGGAAGAGTTTCAATACCAAATGTAAAAGCGCCCGTTTTATGCCTGTTGACTTCTGAGTCTGACATTAATGTTAGTCTGGGAGAAAACTCACCGAGATCTACCAAGTGAAAAGTAAATAAATGATAAAATACATATTAAATAAATAATTAAAAAGGCTTGTTGTGATGTATCTTTATGTTGCATTAATTTAATAATAATAAATAAAATTGTGTTTTATTATTATTCACGTCGCTGTATTCAACTATATACTGAGCTGTATTCAAGCAGAAATATGATGTTATAGAGATCGAGAGCGCACATACACGGTTCGTTTGCGCATCATTTATAACGGACATAACGCACGCCTAATGCACGATCATGTCACTGTAATCAGCTTTACCTTGATTACAAAACTTGCCCATCAAAACTTGTGTGTACTAGTGTGACACTGGCTTCTTTTATCCAGCGAGAGCTGTAGTTTGTGTATCATGTTCTCATACAGCTGTTTTGAGCCACCGTTCAGTCTGTATTCACAGCGTATTCACAGCGCCATGAGAACCGTATTTCTCCTCCTAAACACAGAATATGTAGAGAGGTGGTACTGTTATTTATTTATAGGCTATATATTTTTTTACATGACTTAACATGCGAGTCATAATATTAGTGAATGTATTATATTTTAGATTGATCTCTCGCCCCCCTGGTTGAGAAACACTGACCTAAAGCGCGAGCGATCTATTACCTCTCATCTAAGTGATAATGTTAAAAAAAAAACATTCGTTTCTCATTTATTTGGTTCCACAGTATTTGCTGTTTTTTTATTTTAAACACTGCTTGACGCCGAATTGCTTCTGATATTAAAGTCAAAGTTAAACGCACACGGCGCTTACAGGCTATTTAAAACCTATAAGGAAAAGAGGGAAAACTCAAACAAAATATCAACTTCATTTTAAACTACAGTTTTAGGTTTATAAGCGGTTTAATAGGCTAAAGAGTGAATAATAATCTCTGGATAATGTTAATTAACTGAATAATATTCTCTGGAATATTGAAACAAGCTATAACAAACAAAACATTGTATTTCATTGCATTTCTCAACTGACATGTTTTATCAGAATTATTCAAATGTTTTTGTCATTATGAAAACTGCTGACAGCGCAGTTTATCTAAGCATTTACACAGAACTATAGGCTACTCAAACTGCGATCGCTTGTGGAGAAAATAAATAATTAATTTCGATAGAGATGTATTTATTTAGATGTTTATTGGCGAAATAATGTTTCTATAGTAAATGTTAATATAATTTTGAGTGTTTCAAACAAGTGAATCTTGTTAAAAGTTACATGAGGTGGTCGTGCTGGAGCTTCTCCTGAGTGAACACTGCTCCAGGTGTCTGTGTGCACTTGGATGGGTCAAATGCAGAGATCAAAATTTCACTGCTGGTTATACTCTGTATAATTATGTATGTGACAAAAAATAAAATAATAAATAATAATAATTCAAAACCGATTTTTTTTTTTTACAAAACCGATAACCGATTATGGTAAAATGCTTAAATATCGGGAAAAATATCAGTAAACCGATATATCGGTCGATCTCTAGAATATATGCGCAATCCCTCACTGAAATTCAGGACCTGATTAAACATAATTCTACAGAGAATTGTGAAACATGACTTTTCCTAAACTTTCTGGGTTT
Source organism: Ptychobarbus kaznakovi (assembly GCA_027422405.1). NCBI lineage: Eukaryota > Metazoa > Chordata > Actinopteri > Cypriniformes > Cyprinidae > Ptychobarbus > Ptychobarbus kaznakovi. Next base: position 3,663 of record JAPDDN010000084.1, read on the forward strand.
ATTTATTTTTCTAAAACTTTCAAGGCTTGGAAATTGCTGTTTTAAAATTCAATGACTTTTCCAGGTTTTTCATGACCGCATGAACCCTGAATGTGACGACCGGGTGAGGATATATAAATCAGAAAAAAAAAAATAGGTGCGGGCGGTTGGCGGGTGGATAATATATTTGAAGCCGCGAATTCGGGTGACGTTTTAGCTCATCCGTACATCACTAGTTCACATTAAACAGCTTCAGTTAGGACACTCATATGACATTGACAGTACAAAACATTATACTTTTTTTAAAGAGAAACAGTTTAAGTATCAGTATTCAGCTTTGAGAATGGAAACCAACCTGTTTGTTCCTCAGTATCTTCTTGTTTGACTCTGAACGTTTCTTCAATCTTTATGTCTTCACTCTCCTCTTTAATAAACGCCATCTTTATAATAGTGGGTCACGTGGTTCTCAGTTGCTTCGTTAGGGTGTTGCTTCTGTATGTTTGCACACATTATCATGTTAAAGATGTGAATAAAATTGGACAGAAACAAAATAAAACCCAAATTAAATCTCTGGGTGCATGTCAATAGTTCAGTAGTCAGCACACTGGTAAGGAGTCAGTCAGAGTGAGAAAGTGCCTTGAATGGTCTGATGAGCCAAAAAAAGTAAACCTAGAACTTTACATTAATAAAAGAACAAAAAGTATACACGCACTTTCATACTTGCTTATGACTTGTATTTGTATATTACATGTAATGTTTGTGTGTGTTCTCGTTGTATTTACACTGTTCTTCTGACCAACAAATGTCGTCAGCCTGCGGTGATTCGAGCGTTCTGAATCAGTGAATCATTTGCGACGCAATTGGTTCAATTGACTCGGAGTTTCGAAAAGATCCGTTTCCCCATCATTACTTGCCGGTGACCGAATTCACGTTTACGATCAACTGATTGACGAAATGGGACGCATCTTTTCTGTTAATCATGTGCGGATAGGCTTTACTCACACAAAATAACGTTTTGTAATGTTAGATAAAGCATTACAATTCAATAATAGTTCAATCACGTGCTTCGCTGGTAAAAAACTATATTTTTTGAATGGATTGTATCGATTTAAGCACTTTAAATGCACCCACCTTTTTTCAACCGAATCACAACAGATGAAGGAGAGCGGCGCTGACTTATGACGTCACATCGTCACCCAAAACAAAAGTAATGGTCACACGCTGAAAAAACAAAACAATTTTTTTTTCACACGCTGCTTCCTAAAACCACACTGTGTAAAGTGCAGATACATTGTGTGCAGATTGGAAACACACAAATTATTAAACATATATTGAAGGTAATCATATTTGAAATCAGATATAATTGAGGAAAGCAGATATAATTGAGAAAAGTATTTATTGCATAAATGATAACTAAACTAATTATTTAAATAAGAGCTGTTTTACTCAAGATGTCTTCAATGGAGCTACCTAAGATAAGCATAGCCAATGCTAACAATTTGACATTGAAAAAAAAGTCTAGCATAAGAAAAAGCAGATGTAGCTAAAGAAAAAAAGAAGAAAAAAATATATATATACAGTGCTCAGCGTAAATGAGTACACCCCCTTTGAAAAGTAACATTTTAAACAATATCTCAATGAACACAAAAACATTTTCCAAATTGTTGACAAGACTAAGTTTTGTATAACATCTGTTTAACTTATAACATGAAAATAAGGTTAATAATATAACTTAGAGAACAAAATCTTCAGTTTTACTCAAATTAGGGTGATGCAAAAATGAGTACACCCCACTGAAAGTCTCTGGAGCAAAGCTAAATTTTAGACTACAAATGTCTAATTTAACAAGAATTCAACCACAGGTGAGTCTAATTATTCATTACACAGGTGTTCAGCAGACAGTTAACTATAAAAGGGTGTTACTTAAAGAAAACCATTTCATGCTGTCAGCAATGGCACCACATGGAAGAGAAATGTCACAAGACTAATATAATTTCTTTACACAAGAAAGGTGAAGGCTACAAGAAGATCAGCAAAGCTTTACTTATCAGTCAGAATACTGTAGCAAAAGTGGTACAAACATTTAAAAAAGATGGAACTGCAACCATCTCACAGAGACGTCCAGGTCGTCCACGGAAGTTAACACCTCGTCAGGAGCGTCTTCTGATGAGGAGGGTGAAGAAAATCGACATGCAAGTTCACTGCAGTTATCTAAAGAAGTAGCAAGCCAAACTGGGGTGACTATTTCCTGTGACACAATATGGCGTACACTGCAGAGGAATGGCATGCATGGGTGCCGTTCACGAAAGAAGCCTCTCCTAAAGCCCAGGCACAAAAAAGCCCGCCTAGAGTTTGCCAGGCCCATGCTGACAAAGATGAAGACTACTGGGACTCTATACTTGGAGTGATGAGACCAAGATTAATGTTTTTGAACTGATGGCTTCAAAACTGTATGGTGTCGCAAAGGTGAGGAATACAAAGAAAAATGCATGGTGCCTACAGTGAAACATGTGGTGGCAGTGTCCTTATGTTGGGCTGCATGAGTGCTGCTGGTGTCGGGGAGCTGCATTTCATTGATGGCATCATGAATTCACAAATGTACTGCTCTATACTGAAAGAGATGATGCTACCATCACTCCGTGCCCTTGGTCGTCGTACACTTTTTCCAACATGACAATGATCCTAAACACACATCTAAGGCCACTGTTGGATTTCTGAAGAACAGGGTGAAAGTGATTCAGTGGCCAAGTATCTCCTGATCTGAACCCAATCGAACACCTATGGGGAATTCTGAAGAGACAAGTTGAGCATCACTCTCCATCCAGCATCCAATCTCTAAAAGGGACATTCTTGAAGAATGAAAAAGATAGATCTGGCAAAATGTCGCCAACTTGTTCATTCCATCCTAGAAGACTGGGTGTTGTCATTAAAAGATCAACATTGGAGGACATGGAGGACATATGACACTATGTGTTGGAATTCCCTTACTGTAAAGCGCTGGTGTCTAGAAATCGCTATATAAATGTAACAAATTATTATTAATTACAAATTACTAGATTTAGTAGTTTTTGTTGTGGGGTGTACTCATTTTTGCATCACCCTAATTTGAGTAAAACTGAAAAATTTGTAATCTAAGTTATATTATTAACCTTACTTTCATGTTATAAGTTAAACAGATGTTATATTAAACGTAGTCTTGTCAACATTTTGGAAATGTTTTTTGTGTTCATTGAGATAGTTTAAAATTTTACTTTTCAAAGGGGGTGTACTCATTTACGCTGAGCACTGTATGTATGTATATATATTGAAGGAAGAGCCTAGATAGCAACATTTGTCTGGCCCACCTCTGGGCTACACCCTTGCTCTGGTTCTGTCCCAGTTCACCCAAAACTGGCCCAGATGTGGCCCACACCCTGTAAAAAGACTTTTGTGGCACAGACACTGTAAAGTGACTTATATTGTATTATGTGGCCTAGGTCAGGCCCAAACACTTCAAGACAGTTTTGGCTGAGAGTCGGCTTGGTCCCTGCGCCAATAAACTGCCAAACATACTTCAATTTAGCAGGGAAACACAAAATCAACCATTTACATTTTTTAAGGGATTTTATTAAAATACAAATACATTAACATAATTTATAACATATTAATGAACAAATAGTCTATAATATCAACACATTTTTTAAACAACAAAAGTAAAATATATTTAATGTTAAACATTAAACACTTAGAACAAAGAACAAAATATAGTAATTTACAAAATAATAATAACAAAAATCACTCTCTCATGCCCACCCACCCACAACACAGACACAAGCACATACACTTTAAACAATTGCCTTCTGCTAAAGTCTTGCGCCCTTCTCTCGATCTGCTGCCAGCTGGAGCCCCCTCTTTATGGTCCCTTCGACCTCCATTTCAGCTGCATTAGCTGTGATGAGGTTTCTCTGAACTGCGGCTTTGAAATAAATGAATACATATTATAACGTCTCTATTAAATTTACAATCCCTACAAACCATTTGTCAATACTTTGGTTTTCATTGCGTTCAAAATACATTCAAAGACTAGCTCTTTTATATGACTAGATCAGATTAATTCTTTTTTTTCTCTTTCACTCAGGTACAATCACCTCCACATTACACCTTATATGTAAATACAGATCAATTTGCATATTTACATACTGTAAATCTGACTTTGCTGCAGTTGGAACAAACTACTGGTTCGTCTGGCCAGAGGGGAACTGGCCCACCGACTGAGCCTGGTTTCTCCCAAGGTTTTTTTCTCCGTTCTGTCACCGATGGAGTTTTGGTTCCTTGCCACTGTCGCCTCTGGCTTGCTTAGTTGGGGACACTTCATTTCCAGCGATATCACCGACTTGATTGCACAGATACTATTTAAACTGAACTGAGCTGGACGATGACATCACTGAATTCAATAATGAAATGTCTTCAACTGAAAATTGAGTGTTAAATCTTGTCATTTTACATTATTTACAGTAGAGCCCAGCATTTGGGCCCTGGCCCAATGAGCCCCAAGTTTTTTACACCTCTAGGGCCAGGCATCGGTCCAATTTTCACATCATAGTTCAGACGCGGGCTGGGCCTCGGGCCTGTTTTACACTTCTCCTTATTTTTATATTTTTGACATCCATAAATTAGTGATGAAAAAACAACATGAGTCCATGCTGCCATGACTGAGAGCGGCTCGGCAGTGTTTAGAGTCAGCGCAGCTGAAGGGTTCTGCGTTCAAATGCATGCAAGAGACTAAAGCTTGCCGCAACGCTCCAGCAAAAGTAATTAATATTACAGCTGTGTTCGGTCACCGTTCAGGTACCTCTGCTCAGATTGTGCTCCAACGTGGCCATTGGAGATACTTCGGAATGCGGAGGAGAACAATGGCCACCTGAATAACCCCCGGAGGCGACGGATCAAGAAGCCCTGCGGGAAACGCGCTGGAATCTGCAAAAGACTGAGGGAAAGGGCTCACAGTCCTCTACCGAGTATCCTGCTCACTAATGTCCAATCCTTGGAGAATAAGATGGACGATCTTAGAGCCAGGATAAGTTTCCAACGGGACATTAGGGACTGTAACATCCTTTGTTTGACTGAAACATGGCTCACGACCTCGGTCCCGAACACTGCTGTAACCCCGTCTGATAACTTTTCTGTTTTACGGATGGATGTGCTGCTAATGCAATGCTCTACCACTGAGCCACACGAACAATGTGGAAACATGTCTGGCTTGTACAATTGTTGTAAGTAGTGGTCGACCGATATTGTTTTCTTGACAGACTTTATGCATACATCTTGGAAAGTAGGGTGGCCAATGGCCGATAAATAGCCAATATAATTTTATTTTAATTAATATTTAAGAAATTTGAAAATGGATAAAAAAAAATCATGTGTAAAATAAACACTTATACTTAGAAGTATTTTTCAAAAATAAATAATTTTTGAATAAAAATATAATTAAAAAGGAAGTAAACACTGACAAGTAACAGTGTTTGTGTGCATTGGGAATCAAATTGTTCGAATAAAGCCAAGGTAACAGTCATTTTACAAACAGCACATAGTGAAAATTATATGAATATGACAGTGGGCAAGTGCCTAAAGTGCAGCATAATTTGAAATCACAAGATTAAAGTTTGTTGATTTTAGCCAGAGAGAACGGTGTACCTAATTTGCAGAGGTGGAAAGAGTACAGAAATATTCTACTCAAGTAAAAGTACCATTACATTACTGAAATTTTACTTAAGTACAAGTAAAAGTACCAGTCTAAAAATATAACTCAAGTAAAAGTAAAAAGTAGCTCATTTAAAATTTACTCAGTAAAAAATTACTTATTACATTTTACAATGGGAGGGAGGAAAAAATGGGATAGACCGAAGGTGTCAAACTCAGTACCTGGAGGGCCACAGCCCTACACAGTGTAGATATCACCCTAATTAAACACATCTGATACAGCTAAACTAATAATTTAGGCTTATTTGAAAACTACATGGTGTGTGTATTGGAGCAGGGTTGGAAGTTGGAACTAAACACTGCAGGGCTGTGGCCCTCCAGAACTGAGTTTGACACACCTGGGATATGGGCCTATACATCTCCAAACTAGGTGTTTTTAATAAAGGAATCGGTTAATTAGAATAATAAGACATTTGGCTGTTACCAGGCAAATTAAATCAGTATCAACAAAATTCATCTTTGCAATGCAGAGGAAACGCAGAAGCTTCATCTGAAGTGGCATAGATGTATTTACACACTGACATGAATGCATTTAGCCTGCAGTTACAAATGCAGAAATAATGTTTTGATAAATAAGACATAAAATGTGACCCTGAACCACAAAACCATAAGGGTCCATTTTCCTAAATTGCGATTTATACATCATCTGAAAGCTGAATAAATCATATTTCCATTGATGTATGGTTTGTTATGATAGGACAATATTTGAAAATCTGGAATCTGAGGGTGCAAAACAATCCAAATATTGAGAAAATCTCCTTTAAAGTTGTTCAAATTAAGCTCTTAGTTTTGATATATTTACAGTAGGAAATTTACAAAATATATTAATGGAACATGATCTTTACTTAATATGATAATGATTTTTGGCATAAAAGAAAAATTTATAATTTTAACCCATACAATGTATTGTTGGCTATTGCTACAAATATACCCCACCCCAGCAACTTAAGACTGGTTTTGTGCTCCATGCCAGGATCACAAATGTTAAATAGTCATTTGAAATAAAAAAACAATAAAAAAATCACAAGATATTTTAAATGTTAAATTAGAACCACCAGTAGGTGTCAGCAAGTCACTGATAAGTGAATCATTGCGATTGAACAGAATCATTTAAACGGTTAATTCAAGGAATGAAACGTGATTGCTCAGAGTCAGAGACGCAAAACTGTGTATGGTGGCTGTGTTTGGAATTATTTTTGTTGTCGAAATAGAGCAAAAACAGGCAATATGGTGTCTAAAACGCAAGTCTCTTAATTAACTTCTTGTTATTTGAACTGTTGTAAAAAGAAAAACTACAGGCATATGCAATCATGGTGATTTTTTGAGAAAAATGGCATTCTTCATGTGATGTTGACTTACTATATTAAATTATATAAATATATACATTTTCTGCTTCTATATCTTCAATTTTGTGATCATTCTAAACGCATTTTAACAGACTGAATCACGCAGTGAAAGAACGCACTCCAAATGCACGCGGATTAATCTAATCTACTAGATTTCACGGCGCACTGTTTAGAGTGTTTTGTTTGGTTTTTGGCAAAATACTGATAATGTCAAATCGCACATCGTTAAAACAACAATTACTATATTATCGCATACAATATTGCACACCCTGCACCACTGTCTTTTTGGCTCATTTGTGCAAAACCTTTTGTTAAACTGTTAAAGCTTCATTTTAACCACCAATGCAACGATGCAAGTATTTACCTTACGTTACCTCCACATGCTTGCGAAGGTTGATGTCGAGATGTTATAAACTGCTAGTTCGGTCTCCCGAGGCAAACACAGTTTACACTACATAATAGAGCATAAACATGGCCAGGGGTTCACTTCATTTCCTTCGAGTTCAACTTCAGCAGAGTATGACGGGGTTTGGTTTTCAGCTGGGTCTGCACCAATAACGCCTGTCTTGTCCGTCTGCATCTTTCTTGTGATTTTTAGCGCCAGTTTCTTCTTCTGCCCATTATTTACTGCAGTTGTTTCCACGGAGCGATTTTTTTTTTACTCAGTAACGAATGTGTTTTAAAATGTAGCGAAGTACAATACTTCACACAAAATATACTTAAGTAAAAGTAAAATTACAGATTAAAAAAATTACTTAAAAAAGTACAAGTACACAAAAAAGCTACTCAATTACAGTAACGCGAGTAAATGTAATTAGTTACTTTCCACCTCTGCTAATTTGTAATCTCTTAACACAAAAAGAGGTTTCAATAAGCGCCACCTGCTGGCGCTAGCTGTAAAGCACAATAAAAGCTGTTGATTACAAAATATATTAATTGTTTTCCAAAGACAGATATTAATTGCAATGTTCTGTATCTTAAACCTGCATTGATTGCTTACCTCCACTGTAACTGATTTCCCCACACAAATGTTAATATTTTGATGCTTACTTAAGTTTGATCATTGTTAAAGCTAGAATGTCCACTAATCGGTTTATTTACAAAAAGGCATGAGTGAAGAAAAACGAGGCAATTTAATTTTTTATCAAATTTTTCATAAAACTGTGATTTAAATATATTACTTCTATGGGCTATAAAAAAGACAATAATTAAGCATGTTATATGTTGGTAGCCTAGTCTATGAATGGTACACCCCCTAAGCTCACATAAATGGTTTGACCCAAGTCCTCAGCAGCCAATGACACTGACCAGTTCAAACTGATATTTCATGTGTATTTAAAATGTATTTCACACGTATTTAACACGTAGAATACGCGTAATTAATGGGCTGATTTTTCAAGCGTAAACACATTGTTGACACATAAAAATTCACATGTTTTAAGCCCTTTTGGCCTTCCATATGTGTTTAGATCTGCACGTGCGTATAGAAATGACTCGCCCTTGTGTTTAGATCTGAGCAGGCTTTTGTTATTTTGTGCGCGAAGTACTGTAATTTGCTTGCGCTCATACTCTTGCGCTGTTTTGTCCCACTTTTAATGCCATACTGATCAGCTCCAGTGGCCGTGGAGCTGTGCAAATAAGGGGTAGAGATTTATTCATCATACAGTTTAGATAGCTTCACTGATAATTATGGGAGTGTTTTTTTTTAAAGAGCATATAATACTCGCACTAGACTGAAGTCAGTTATAATGTTCTTTACTCATTTTGAATAACTGAGGAAATGTAACGTTTGATTAAGTGCTGGTCATCAAACATTTCAAGAACATTCTTCCTCCTAAAGATTAGCGCACGTCTCTGTCTCCTCAGTACCATCACAAACCCCTGTTGGCAACTCCCAACCACTTGAGAGAGCTCTCCAGCTGTCTTAAATAACTGGGAGAGTAAAGGCCAAAGTATACTTCACTTTGTACGCGAGGTACAGCGAACAGTGCGCGTGATGCAAATTTCGTCATCAGAACAGTGCGGGCGTAATGTACGTGCACCCCAGGAACTTTGTACGCGCAGGTCACACATGCGCATTAAACTCTCTTGCAGTAATTAGTTTATTTGCAAGGTGGAAACGCTGGCGTAGGGGTATCGATTCACAAGGTAGCACACGTAACTGAAGAAAAACTGCATAAACATATGGCTTCAGGAGACAGAAGATAAGGAAAGCCAAAGGCCCAGACGGTGTCTCTCCAGCCTGCCTCAAAGCCTGTGCTGTTCAGCTATCATCCATCTTCACATTGATCTTCAATAGATCACTGGAGCTGTGTGAAGTCCCCTCCTGCTTCAAACGCTCCACCATCATCCCTGTACCCAAGAAACCAAAAATCACAGGACTTAATGACTACAGACCTGTTGCTTTAACGTCTGTGTGATGAAGTTATTTGAGAGGCTCGTGTTGGCTCACCTGAAGGACATTACTGGACCCTTCCTGGACCCCCTGCAGTTTGCTTACCGAGCAAACAGGTCTGTGGATGATGCAGTCAACATGGGATTGCACTACATCCTCCAACATCTAGACAAACCAGGGACTTATGCAAGGATCCTGTTTGTGGACTTCAGCTCCGCTTTCAACACCATCATCCCGGACACCCTTCAGAATAAACTGACACAGCTCTCCGTCCCCACCTCCATCTGTCAGTGGATCACCAGCTTCCTGACAGACAGGCAGCAGCTAGTGAGGCTGGGAAAATTCTCATCCAACACCTGCACCATCAGCACTGGAGCTCCTCAGGGTTGTGTTCTCTCCCCACTGCTCTTCTCCCTCTACACCAACGACTGCACCTCTAAAGACCCCTCTGTCAAACTCCTGAAGTTTGCAGACGATACCACACTCATCGGCCTCATCCAGGACGGTGACGAGTCTGCTTACAGACAGGAGGTTAAGGAGCTGGCTGTCTGGTGCAGTCTAAACAACCTGGAGCTCAACACGCTTAAAACTGTGGAGATGATCGTGGACTTCAGGAGAAACCCCCCAGCTCTCCCCCACTCACTATCATGAACAACTCTGTGAATGCAGTGGAGTCATTCAGGTTCCTGGGAACCACCATCTCTCAGGACCTGAAGTGGGACACTCACATCGACTCCATCGTGAAAAAGGCTCAGCAGAGAATGTACTTTCTTCGTCAACTGAAAAAGTTCAACCTGCCACAGGCGCACATGACACAGTTTTACTCTGCTGTCATTGAGTCGGTTCTGTGCTCTTCTATAACTGTATGGTTTGGGTCAGCCAGCAAATCAGATATAAGAAGACTGCAGCGGACTGTTAGGACAGCAGAAAGGATCATTGGTGTGCACTTGCCCAGCCTTCAGGATTTGTACTACTCCAGAGTGAAGAAACGGGCAGGCAACATCATCACAGACCCCTCTCACCCTGGACACGACCTGTTTGCGCTTCTCCCTTCAGGCAGACGCTACAGATCTCTGTGCACTAGAACATCTAGGCATAAAAACAGTTTTTTCCCCTATGCCATCTCCAGCCTAAACAACTAACACAGGAATTATTACCTGTTCTGTAATTCTCTAACCCTAATTCTTGCCTGTAATTCATCCCCCATCTCTAATTATTTACTCTCTCTAGTACTATGTAAATATGTATGCATAATTTTCTATACAGCTGTATATATAGAGTAAATAAGGCACAAAATCTGTACATAAATCTTCTGTTCCAGATTCAGACACATTATTATTATTATTATTGTTAAGGCTTATTTAAATGTTCTGTTCTCATGTCAGATATGTATGTATGTATGTATGTATGTATGTATGCGTGTATGTACCAAGAGCTTCTTAAAAACCACAACAAATTCCTCGTGTGTTTGCACACACTTGGCGAATAAAGCTGATTCTGATTCTGATTCTGATTCTTCACACACCTCCGGAATAAGCTTAGACACTATCCGGCTTCCCAAACGGTAGCTTGCAGCAATACTTGGTCACGGCTACGGTTTCTCTTTACCCTGTGCTTACCGGACTTCTATGAGTTTTTCTTCCATGTCCTTTGTCACACTGTAATCTTCATAACTGCTCCCTAGGCCAGGAGAGTTATTGTAATTTGGCGCAAAGCGCATGCGTCAAATGTCTGTGTACGAGCCAAATTAAGTATACTTTGCAAGGCTGCGCGTACGACTGTGCGCATACGCTAACGTACGTGTAAAAAAGAATTATACTTAGGCCTTAGGAGTGATTCTTAGCTTTAAGAAATTTGATAACTTGCTTTTATACTTAAGTTTGAAAGTAGGAGTACATTTCATGAATTCTCAGCACTTAAGACTAAAATGATGGGAGTGTCTTTTGTGCTTGGAAAAACAAAACAAAAATAAAGACTTTATTTAACAATTTCTTCACTACTGCATTATTCTCCGATACGTGTTTACAAGAACACCATGACATGTTGTGTTGATGCATGATTAGATGTTCCCACTATAAAACCTTTCCCTGAAGCATTGCACTGTTTACAAGAAAAGAAAGAGGAATGTGCTAAGCATGTTTTGTTTATTAAAAATAACAGTTAGCAAAGCACATGTTAAACGTAACTTAACATGCTGGGTAGATGGGTAGCACCCGCAACAATGAGCACTATTTTTTCAGCACAATGCTACTAACCAACTTTAAACATTTTAAACCAGAAACACTTTTAAATGTGAAACATAACAGCATTAACACTAAAATGTCTTTCCCTTTGATTGAAACATGAACTTTTTTACCCCTGGTTTCACAGACAATGCTTAAGCATAGCCCCAAATTAAAATGCATGGCTGGGATGTTTTATTTTTTAAAAACTTGAACTGACTGATCTTAACCTGTCAGTGCCATTGTTTTGTCTCAAGATGCACACAAGTAATGTCTTTTTCTAAGGCAAGTTTATTAAAGATACTTAAATGTCCTAATGGTGCTCAAACTTCACTAGATGACACAACTGCTCAAAACATTTCGAGACACAGATGCAAGAACCCCAGTCAAATTCTTGTCCATACAATGATAGCAAAAACCAATCAAACTCCATGTCATCAGTAATGCTACAGTTACAAGAAAAATAACTTGTGTAGTAACTAAAGCTGTCAGACAAATGTAGTGGAGAGAAAAGTACAAACTTTGCTTCTGTGTAGTGAAGTACAAGTATAAAATTGCTTTAAATATATTCAAAATCCTCAAATATACAGTAGCGAATAAATGTAGACATGACATGCAAATGCAGATTCAATCTGTACATGCAGAAACATTCAAAAATGTGCAAACGTGTGTAGCATTTGGGAATTGTAAATTATTGGATGCAAATCTGATTATGTACAAATTATATTTTGTGAACTAGAATTGTTTTTTTATGTGTGAATTGCTGTTTGCAAATAAACAAGCTTTTTTGGTGAATGTGATTTAGCTCAGACAAAACAACAAAGTATACAAGTGCTATATACAAATAATGTTATACAGGGAAAAGAACAAGAAGAGGAAGGGTATTGTTAAACATAAGAAATATTGCACATAGTTTGTATTGCACAGTGGGGACCAACAGACCATATGAACTGTCCATTGCCTGGAGTAAATAGGTTTTCTTGTGCCTGGCTGTTATAGTGTTCAATGCTCTGTTCCGCCAGACAGACAGCAAAAGTTCCAAGAGGATGTGAGGAATCCAGAGCGATTTTCTAAGCTCTTTTTTTTCAATCTGAATGTATACAGTTCTTGAAGGGTGGGTAGGGCAGCACCAGTACTTCTCTCAGTAGCCCAAAGTGGCCTTCTGATGTCTGATTTGACAGCTGAGCGAATCCAGACTTTTATAGAAGCGCAGAAGCCAGACTGGATGACAGCTGTGTAGAACTGGATCAGCAGCTCCAGTGACAGTTTGAAATTCCTCAGCTGGTGAACAAATTATAACTTCTGCTGGGCAACTGAGTCAATGTGATTGCTCCACTTCAAGTCCAGAGAGAAGGTAGAGCCCAGGAACAAAGGACTCCACTGCTGCCACAGTGGTGTTCAGAATAGCTTTTCAAACACTGTTCGCAACGCTGTCTGGCCCTGGTGTTTTATTTTCCTGTCCTAGCTTATGCAGTTGTTAATAATATTTTATAAATACATACATTCTGAGACTATTTTAGCGCCATAATTAAAGCATTTTAAAGCAAGATGAATATCATATAATGTGTGATCAATTAACATTACTTTCACAGAGACGCATATTTTTCTGACGCCCTTTTAAGCTGCTGAGCCATTTAAAACATTTTCCCAACTCTGGTCCTGGAGGCACCTCCAACACAGTACATTTTGCATGTCTCCTTTCTCTGACCCGCTAATTTTAGGTCTTGGAATCTCTACTAATGAGCGGATGACCTGAATCAGGTGTGTTTGATTAAGGAAAGATGCAAAATGTGCAGTGTTGTGGTGCCTCCAGGACCAAAGTTTGGAACCACTGCTCTAGACCAGTGGTTCTCAAACCTATCCTGAGCACCCCCTGCTCTGCACATTTTGTATGTCTTCCTCATCTATCACACCTGATTCAACTCATCAGCTCATTAGGTGCATGTCTCCCTTATTTAATACACTTGACTGAGATCATCAGCTCGTTAGTTCAGTTCATGGCTCTCTCCCCTAACAAGCTGATTATCTCAATGAGGTGTGTTAAATAAGGGAGACATCCAAAATGTGCAGAGCAGGGGGTCCCCAGGACTGCAATTGAGAACCACTGCTCAGAGTAGATTTAAATTGCTCTATTTTTATGCACCAATTTGGTAGTTAATATACTAAAAATTATTCTTTAGTACTTTTTAAACTTTTTCTAATCTTAAGAACATCTAAGGCTACGTTCACACTGTCAATTTTTGGGATTGACAACTGTATTTTCTTTACAGATTTGAGTCTCGAAATGTCCCGTTCCCACAGCAGCTTACAATAGACTCTTGAATACTGTCCGTATGAATGTGCAATGGGTGTCAAGCCCGTATTCCTTAACAGTAACCATAGCAACAGTGACCAAAGTAAAATCAAAGATTGCGACGTCCATAAAACTGAAAGACTTATCCCTTTATGACACGACAAGAGTCCAATTAACCAACAGCAGCTTTTATATTTGGGTAGAGAGTGGAGCATTTTGCGCAGAGCACAAAACTGACGGGAGCGGCTCCGGAGGAGAAAAACTGAATCTAAAACTTTCATATGATACACAGCTCATTTATCCTTCACTGTAAGCTACCGAAACCAAACATGAAAACACGTAACACACTATAGACGCGTGTTTGTGCAGCCGAGGGGCTCCCTCTCGCACTCTATGATGTGACAGACAACTAGTTGTCCAGTCCTTTTCCATTCACACAGCGCAAGTTTGTGTTTGTGAGTCCTGAACATTTTCAGGTGTAAGTTTGGTTACAGAATACGGTTGTCATGTCCATAAATAACCATAATATGCGTTAACGTAACCATATTAAGGACTCAAATACAGGACTGACAACCGTATTCTGCTGCTGTGTGAACATGGCCTAAGTGTACTCAACTGTGCTATTTTGAGACACCATGAATATGAACTAAAGTTAGCTTTTAACATACTATCTCCGTATTAAAAAAAATATTTAGTGACCACTTGTAGTACACTTGAACCCAACTATCATTCACTAGTACACTACACAAATGCACTTTATGTGTGCACAAGTACTTTATGGAAGTGCACTTTTTTTTTACCTGAAAAGTGAATGTGCAGGTGAGTTTTGAAATTGTTTCGTAAACCTCTTGCAGCATTGGGGAATACTACAATTTCTTTCCAGAATGAGTTTGCAAATGCCGTTTCAGGTCTGTGTGATATGTAAAACACTTTCCACATTGAAGACATGTGACAGGCTTCTCTCCAGTGTGAAGCCTCATGTGAATGTTAAGGTTTCCTTTATTTGTGAAACTCTTTCCACACTGAGAGCAGGTGAAAGGCCTCTCTCCAGTGTGAACCCTTAAGTGAATCTCAAGGATTGCTTTGTTTGTGCAACTTTTTCCACAGTGATAGCACATGAAAGGCTTGTCTCCAATGTGAGTTGTTACGTGATTTCTAAGGTGGTTCCTGTCAGGAAAACTCTTTCCACACTGATGACATATAAAACAGTTCTCTCTTGAGTGAATCCTCATGTGGCAATTAAGGTTTTCTTTACATCTGAAACTCTTTCCACACTGACCACATATGAATGGCTTCTCTCCAGTGTGAATTCGCATGTGAGTCTTAAGACTTTCTTTTCGCGAGAAACTTTTCTCACATAGTCTACAGGTGTAAGGACTCTCTCCAGTGTGACCTCTCATGTGGGCATTAAGGTTTCCTTTATGTGTAAAACTCTGTCCACATTGAGTGCAACTATAAGGCTTTTCTCCAGTGTGAACTCTTGTGTGGACTTTAAGGTTTTGTTTTTGAGTGAAACATTTTCCACACTGTTGGCAGGTGAAAGGCTTTTCTCCATTGTGAATTCGCATGTGGACATCAAGGTTTTGTTTTTGATTGAAAGACTTTCCACATTGACAGCAAGTGAAATAACTGGTAGATTCAGTCTCTTGACCTTTTTTTTGTGAGGAAGTCTTTTCATATTGTGTGGATTGTTTTCCAGTCATAAAATCCTGATCTTTGTCATACTGGTTCTCTTCTGTTTTATTCAGTTCTTGGCTTTCCTTTTTCAAAGCCATTAGGTCTAAAGTGAAAAAAGACAAGACAATAAAAAAAATTTTAACACCAGTTTTATGGCACAAACCAACAGCCATCAAAATCAACATAAGACATCAAAATAATAATCAAAACCAAATGCATGCATGCAAGATCCTACACACATCCTGTAATCTCAGAACCTCTTCTCAATGTTAACTGTTCACTTTCTTTGGGACACACCTGAAAAAATATATATTTCATAATTTTTTTTTTTAAACAAAATAGTTGGCAGATATCAAACCATTTATCACTTGACCCAGAAGAAATGGTCTATTACAGACCAATCCCATATCTACGATTTATGTCTATAATTTTAGGAAAGTTTATCCTCTCCACTAGGGCTGTCAAATTGGCTGAAAAACTAAATCTGAATTTCTTTACTAAAATATTATCAAAATTCGAATTATATTCGAATTTAAAAGGCATAAATTGAGTTAGAAAAAAAAGCTTTTGACTTCTCTCCTGAGTCCACAAGAGGGCGCATCGAGCAAAATATTACCAAATACACATTTCTTTAAAGTAGGCCTGGGCAATATGAGCAAAAATTCATATCTCGTATTTTTTTGGCTGAGCATACGGTACATATATCTGTATTTTGTATTTGGATTAAACAAATAAATAAAGTGAATGTAACCATGTAGGCATATATAATGTGCAAAAAAGATTTCAATCACATTACATTATAAAATTGTAACATTGCAATCTAAAAACAAAAATATTGCTTTTAAAGCAAAGTTTAATTTACAAAAAAAGAAGAAAAAAAGGCTCAGACTAGGCTATTTGAGTATAAAGGCTATTTTGATTAGCCATTACAGTCATTTTACAGTTAGTTCTATCATACAAATACACTTACTTGTAGGTTTAAAATGTCCAACTACAAACATTTCAGCAAAATGTATATTTTAGTCTGAGTTATTGCGCTCCGTCTGTTTGGCGCTCATGCGTTCAGAACCAAGTCTGTGAAGTTTATCGGTGAATCGCAAAGCAAAAGCTCATGCACGTCTGACAGCAAAATGGAAATATTTCCATGGCTTTCTAACATTTACAGATGGAGAATTACCTGTGAAATGTAAGTTATGCATTTAGGAAAAGAGCATATAGCTCAAAACAGCGCGTCTCTGTTAGGGCACACGCAGCCTTTCTGTCAGAGCCACTTTAAACTCAAAGATTTATCATTGCTGATACACATAATTTATTAACATTTAATCATATGATCGGAAGGTTCATGTTTATGCTGTTAATATGCACGTTCGCTAGCAAGCTAATTTCTTAATCTAGTAATTACATGCTTTTTAAAAAGTTGAACTTGCATACATTTTACATGGCTTTGAGCTCTCTTGTGTGAGACACAAGTGCAACGATGATAGATGTCCCTCTAGAACAGTGGTTCTCTACCCGCGGCCCATCATGAATCCAAATGCGGCCCACCATGCTGAACATAATTAGAAAATAACTTTCAATTCATTTTAGTTTTTACAAACCCGATTCCAAAAAAGTTGGGACACTGTACAAATTGTGAATAAAAACAGAATGCAATGATGTGGAAGTTTCAAATTTCAATATTTTATTCAGAATACAACATAGATGACATATCAAATGTTTAAACTGAGAAAATGTATCATTTTAAGGGAAAAATAAGTTGATTTTAAATTTCATGGCATCAACACATCTCAAAAAAGTTGGGACAAGGCCATGTTTACCACTGTGTGGCATCCCCTCTTCTTTTTATAACAGTCTGCAAACGTCTGGGGACTGAGGAGACAAGTTGCTCAAGTTTAGGAATAGGAATGTTGTCCCATTCTTGTCTAATACAGGCTTCTAGTTGCTCAACTGTCTTAGGTCTTCTTTGTCGCATCTTCCTCTTTATGATGCGCCAAATGTTTCTATGGGTGAAAGATCTGGACTGCAGGCTGGCCATTTCAGTACCCGGATCCTTCTTCTACGCAGCCATGATGTTGTAATTGATGCAGTATGTGGTCTGGCATTGTCATGTTGGAAAATGCAAGGTCTTCCGTGAAAGAGACGACGTCTGGATGGGAGCATATGTTGTTCTAGAACTTGGATATACCTTTCAGCATTAAGATAAGATAAGATAAGATAAACTTTATTGTCCCGAAGGAAATTTGTGTTGGACACATACAATACGTTATCTGCTGTTCTACACAAATAACATACTACATACATATGACACAACGACCCCTCTCTGCCCTCCCCACAATATACAGTGAGCAACTAAACTACACCCTACCTTTTGTGCAACACCCCTTTAATCATCATGTCTATATATATTTGCACACACCAGATGGGGAAAATACACATTCATATACATATATATACATACATACACACTACACACACATATATATATATATATATATATATATATATATATATCACATATACATTATAATTGTTGACCTCTAGCTAACTTATCATTCAATGCTTTAATGGACAGTGGGACAAAGGAGTTCTTAAAACGGTTAAGCCTGCACTTAGGAACTCTGAAGCGTCTTCCCGAGGGAAGAAGTTGGTACTCAGAGTGAAGGACATGAGTGGGATCTGAAATAATTTTTTGAGCCTGTCTAGTAACTGTTTCTTCAAAAAGAGCCTGAGGTGTGGGATGCTGCTTAACTCCCATAATTTTCATGGCTCTCTGTGTTAGCCATGTAATCTGGGCTTTCAAGTGTACACTAAGACTGCCAAACCAGGCTGAGATGCCATATCGAAAAATGCTCTCGATTACAGCATGATAAAAGAGAAGCAACACTTTTTGGTTAACACCAAATACCCTCAACCTACGAAGAAAATACAATCGCTGTTGGACCCTAATGCAGACATTTTCAACCTGAACACTCCATGTCAGTTTATTATCAATGTGAATGCCCAGATATCTGCAAGAGTCCACCTGGACTATATTCTGACCATTAATGACCACTGGTAAGTGGTCACCAATGGATTTGGGGTCAAACATCATCTCCACTGTTTTTTTTGTGTTAATGCTAAGAAAATGTTTATCACACCACTGGACAAAGTTCTGAACCTCATGTTTGTAAGTAGTAACATCTGATGTTCCAGATATGAGACCTAAAATAGCTGTATCGTCAGAGAACTTAATCATGTAATTATTAACAGTACTACATGTACATTCATTAGTATATAATGTGAACAGGACTGGAGAACTGACACACCCCTGTAGGGCACCAGTGTTGATAATCGTAGATTCAGACAACGTCCTATTCACCCTAACCTGCTGGCTACGATTGGTCAGAAATGAGTAGAACCACTTAATAATAAAGGGATTGACATTCATCCGCTGCATAGTTTTCAAAAGAATATGAGGCTGCAAGGTGTTAAAGGCCGAACTAAAATCTACAAACAACAGTTTAGCATAAGCCCTAGGATTCTCAAGGTGTTTAATCACTAGGTGCACTAAACTGTTGATGCATCATCATCTGTGATATACCGCTCTTTCTTTGACGTTTATATGCGAACTGATAGGGATCTAACTGTGGACATACTTCCAGTTTTAATTGGCTCACAATGAGCATTGATGGTGCCTTTCCAGATGTGTAAGCTGCCCATGCCACATGCAACTTCAAATTTTGATTCGTCTGACCACAGAACAGTTTTCCACTTTGCCAGAGTTCATTTTAAATGAGCCTTGGCCCAGAGAAAACGCCTGTGCTTCTGGATCATGTTTAGATATGGTTTCTTTTTTGACCTATAGAGTTTTAGCCGGCAACGGCGAATGGCACGGTGGATTGCGTTCACCGACAATGTTTTCTGGAAGTATTCCTGAGCCCATGTTGTGATTTCCATTACAGTAGCATTCCTGTATGTGATGCAGTGCCGTCTAAGGGCCCGAAGATCACAGGCATCCAGTATGGTTTTCCGGCCTTGACCCTTACGCACAGAGATTGTTCCAGATTCTCTGAATCTTTGGATGATATTATGCACTGTAGATGATGATAACTTCAAACTCTTTGCAATTTTTCTCTGAGAAACTCCTTTCTGATATTGCTCCACTATTTTTCGCCGCAGCATTGGGGGAATTGGTTATCCTCTTCCCATCTTGACTTCTGAGAGACATTGCCACTCTGAGAGGCTCTTTTTATACCCAATCATGTTGCCAATTTACCTAATAAGTTGCAAATTGGTCCTCCAGCTGTTCCTTATATGTACATTTAACTTTTCCGGCCTCTTATTGCTACCTGTCCCAACTTTTTTGGAATGTGTAGCTCTCATGAAATCCAAAATGAGCCAATATTTGGCATGACATTTCAAAATGTCTCACTTTCAACATTTGATATGTTATCTATATTCTATTGTGAATAAAATATAAGTTTATGAGATTTGTAAATTATTGCATTCCTTTTTTATTCACAATTTGTACAGTGTCCCAACTTTTTTGGAATCGGGTTTGTACATTAATTAAAAAATGTAGGGTACAATGGGGCTAAACGCGCCTTTGATTATTAACACTTTGGCATAACACTTTTTAAACCATCCGCTTTTCAAGATGCACGTGTATCTCTCTGATCTTTGATGCGATCGCGCGCAGCAGAGCAAAGTTGATTCTGTGCTTACTTGGTCTAATATTTGATGTTTTTAAAATTGTTGTAGATTTAAGTAGCAAATTAGAATCGCTACAAATAATGCATATATTTTGATTCTTCTTTATAATTTTCAGCTTTGCTTAAGATAATTAAAGCAACAGTTTTTAAGTAGCGAAATAATATGTGAAAGTATGGTTTTTGGGGTAAAAAGCACCCCTTGCTGTTGGGGATAAAGGCACACAGTAATTAACATGATAATTAATAGATGGGTGAATTTTGCATTTGTTGATATGACATGGTTAGATTCAGATGGTAAATATAATATATTATGTTGGGTGTCCATATTAAAAATAATCACCATGCTTAGAATGAAACCATCATATTTAAAAACATGATATTAATCATATAATAAAATAGAATTTGTTGTTACTACTGTAAATATATAATCAATTATTATTGTATCTCCTTCAATACTTTCAGAATCAACTAAATTATTTTGTTTCTGTATTTTAAAATATATTTTTATATTAACATATTTTAATGACAGTGTATTTATTGAACAAAAAATAATAATTGTATTTTTCAAAATAAGCAGAAAATAGTTCAAAATATGCTAAAGTGATTGTTTTCAACAAGTATTAACTTAGATATTATTTTAGCTGAAGTATTTGTATCAATAACGTGTGCCTTTTACCCCGTGTGTGGGGTAAATTCGCCACATCGGTTCAGCGCAGCAACACTCACGTCCTACACGCCGAAGTGTTGAGTTTGCTGGCGAAAGGAGCTGTGGAGACGGTTTCCCCAGCTCAGAACGAGTCAGGTTTTTACAGCCGTTACTTCCTAGTCCCCAAGAAGGATGGTGTTCTAAGACCCATTCTCGAACTCAGAGTGACATCTGAATCAAACCCTTATGAAACGGCCGTTCAGGATGATTACGTCAAAGCAGATCCTCTCGCAAATATGCCCAAGGGACTGGTTCATTTCGCTGGATCTGAAAGATGCTTACTTTCACATTCAGATAGCCCCCCACCACAAGTGGTTATTGGGCATGGTCTACAGAAGGAAGGTGGTCTCGACAGACGCCTCCAACTTAGGTTGTGGGGCACTGTGCGACAGTAAACCGGCTTTTGGCCTCCGGTCGAAAAAGGAAGGTCACCTTTACATCAACTGCCTGGAAATGCTGGCAGTATGTTTGGGCCTTCGCACTTTTCTGTCAGACCTGAAGGGCCATCACGTCTTAGTCCACTCGGACAGTATGACGGTGGTGTCCTATATTATAACCGTCCCAGTTACTTTGCACTGGTTGAGCTACAATAAAAAAGGGGGGTCACCTTATTTGCAAAAGACAGAAATTATCTTATGTTCTATTAAAAATAAACTCTTACACAAACAAAAATGGTGTTTCTTTCAGCATGTTTTCAAATAATATACACATTTATTGAGATACAAATCCCAAAGACTGCAAGTCATATCTTTCGCCCTGTCATAAATAAAACAAGGCATTAGTTTACTTATGGGGATCGTGTCGCATTGCGCCGCATCCAGTGTAGACAACATCAATGGGTTCCAGAGTACGTGAGAGGAGTGAGCGCCAACAATTTCCTCTCCGCAATCCGAGGCTTTAATAATTACTCCGCTCCTGCTCCACTGCTCGCTCACTGATATCAGAAACACTGCTCAGCCTTCACTCCAGTGGTGTAGTCTACGTGATACGCAGGTATACGCCGTATACCCACTAGGAAAGTCAAAGGATTTCCGTATACCCACTTAAAAAACGTGAGGATACGTAACAACATCGTTTTGTGACAGAACTTTCATTCATAAATTCACCCCGTCTGTGTTGCGATTGCGAATCACTAACGTTTTTGGACCATTGGGGCTTCCGTGGCCTGTGACCTGGATCTGACGTCACCTACCAAGGAAAAGCAGTTGCTTGGCGGTCTTTTTCGGCGCAAGTTTTAAATTCATCTTGAGTGTCTTTACATCGCAAGACTAACGTTATTCTGAATCTTAATTAGAAGATATGAAACGAAAGCAGACTCAAAGTACACTCTTTGAGTGTTTTCGGAAGCCTGCCCCTAAAGCTACAGCAGCTTCGGGTGACACTTCAGCTGCAGCAGATGACACGATCGTTACAGAAACTCCAGAAAATGAGGCTGATGCTATCGTAAAGTTACCTGGTAAGTAAAGCTAGCATACAGTACATGTTATCATTAAACGTAACTGTAATAGCAGGGGATTGTTGGTATATTGAATTTTATCCAGAACTTGCTAACTTCACTACCGTTAGTGTGGTGGATCAATTAATACGGCAGAAGAGGGGAGATAATGTGTGTGTGTGTGTGTGTGTGTGGTAAACAGAATAAAAATTGTATATCTCCTTATTTCAGATGATGAGAGAAATGAGAACCCCTGGCCAGCCTTGTGGACTGAAAGTCAGGCTAGGGAATTTAAAAACAGGCATCCTTGGTTAGAGTGGAGGGACAGTAAGTTAGGTAGATATCAGCTGCTCAGCACACATGCAAATCTGATATAAACAATTAAAAATGATTAAGTCAATGACTGCAAATGAGAGTTAATTCATGGTCACCTTAAATGTCCATTAATTTAAAATAGTCATGTGACGGTATCAAATTTTCATAGTGCGACAATTGCTTAAAGGTAGGGTTGGCAGTTTTGGTCTAAAAAAACTTTTTCCCAAATTTGTTTAAACTGTTTTTATATACCAATAACATAATTAAAATGTAAGTAGGCCTACTCTGAAAAAGAGTATAAAAATCGAGAGTCTGTAGTCCTCTCAGGGCTGCAATAAACACAGCTACTTATTTCCTTTCGGAACGAATGAAATGATTGGCTGGGCGACTGTCACTCCCCTCGCTACCATGGCAACCACCCCTGCTGCTACAGGAGCTGCCCACATGCGCGCACCCGTTTGACTCGAGGAGGGGAAGAGTCCTCAACAGAGCCAACAGTGCTTTCATCATGGAAGCTCTTACATGCAAAACACTGTATATGTTATGAATCTTACACGAAATTCACCTTCATCACAGTGTAACTGATGGCAATGGGAAAACGTGTATCAATGCAACCTGTTTTTAGCTTTGCCTTATGTTACTAGCTCGTTACCGAATCAAACTCAATATATTTTAAACTTTACCAGTATCGATATGCTGGCTTGATAGTGAGTACTAACAGCCATGTTAGTTGTTTATATTCATAATGATAAAGTTAGGTATTTCATGTGATTCTGACATGATGTCACCACATGCACTGCTCCTCTCCGCTCGGCGCTGGTAAGGAGGGATGGGAGTGAATGGAAATAAGTCAAGTCTAGTCACCTTTATTTATATAGCGCTTTTTACAATACAGATTGTATCAAAGCAGCTTCACAGTGATAACATGAAAATAGTACACAAAATTGCATCATCGTCCACCTTAAGGCAGATCAATAGTATCAAAGTAGCTGTGTTTATTGCAGCCCTGAGAGGACTACAGACACTCGATTTTTATACTCTCTTTTCCAGAGTACTTACATTTTAATTATGTATTGGTATATGGCGAAAGGTTTTTTAGACCAAAACTGTAGGGGTGCACCGAAATTTCGGCCGCCGAAAATGTTCGAGTGCTGCCAACTGTCTGATTACCAACATTTTTCAAAATATCTTCTTTTGTGTTAAACAGAAGAAAGAAACTCATACAGTTTTGGGACAACTTGAGGGTGAGGAAATTACAACAATTTTCATTTTTGGGTGAACTATACCTTTAAGAATGATGATACTATATGAATATGGTACCTGGAGCACAGGTTTTATCAGCTGACTGTCTTTTGTTGTTTATAATAAATTGGAATGTTGATAACACATAAGCAGTCTTTAATAATGCTCTCAATTACATGTAGATGCATACTTTATGCATTAGTGAGTGTGGTGGTGCCATGGGGTGTCGCTCTGGGATGGGTGCGTATGAGGCTGGGAGGGGAAAAAAGCACAGTATACTCACTACAAAAAGCTAGACTACACCACTGCTTCACTCCGTCTCTAAAGTAGTTCAGTATGTTTGAAATATCACAGTTCTGTTCAGCACATATATTAAAAAAGAGAGGATAGTTCAAATAAAATAACAGGAGAGTTTTAAAGTGGCTTATTGGAAGTGCGCAAACTTTTATTCCTACCACATGACAAGCTAAAATCAGCATTGAAAGGTATAATTGTTGCTTTTTGCAGTACCAGTTTAGTTTCTGATGAAAAGAACAGTGCATTCTCGTCAGTTATTTTACTATTATTGCCAATTTTTTTTACAGATTTCTGCTCATTCGAAATCCGATACAGATGAAGTAGCACGGTAAGATTATTACATTTGTTTAAATGCATTATTGAGAGCGATTGCGTGTGAATAAGTGTTGTACCTGTTTAAATCATGCTTTCACCTTGAAATATTCAGTATCAGAAGGAACAAAGTAACACATTCCTTGAGAACTATAACTTCCCACTCACATCATCATAGCATTCACATTCTTTTTTATTTGAGTGATCCTTTTCTAGCAAGCTTGCTAAATATGTTTAACATTTTAATTATTGCTAAATATGCAGTTGGCATGAACTGCACTCGTGATGGAGCGGTGGTGAAGCGTTCTTGGAGTGAGTGAAAACCACGACACTCCGACTTTTAAAAAATCAGTATATTAGGAAACCGAGGTTACGTTAGTAACCGAGTAAGTTTTGCAGTTTAGTTTTCAGTCAGAAATTAAGTCCCATTGTAGCAGAAATACTGTGCTTAATGTTAATTCTCTTAGGGCTGCACAATTAATCGAATTTGTAATCTTGATTACAATTACATGAATGTCCACAGGCACAATTACAAAAAAAGTTCACTTGCATTATTCTACATGCTAAAGATTTTTTTCTTCTACAGGTTTTCTTAAGGGGTTTTATTTTTTTATTTAGATTTAGTATAACATTATAATACCATGCATATTTGTACTTTTTTATTACAAGAATAAATCAAACCAATGTATAGAGCTCCAGCGGTTGACTTTATGCAATCTACACTCCAACATTTTGGCAGGCAACCAGGAGAGCGCTAGAGCGGCCATAGCATTGGTATCGACAGTTGTGGAACAATAATTTAAAACCAGACTATTTAGACCTTACAAAACTTACACCATTTTAACATGATGGATAGCTGCTGTGCGCCAGGATGCCAGAACATGTAGGGGAAGTCCCGTATATTGGGCTTAATTTATGTGTCCCGTACTTGACCTCCCTTGGCCAGTTTCTCACCCCCTCAAGTAAATCAGAAAGTCCTGAACATAACTGTTCAAGGAAGGCTCATCTGCTGGCTGGCCGCTCGCGCTAATAATGCCAATCCAGTCCGTGTTTTGTTTATGGTAAATTTCTATTTTGACACATACAAACAACGTGATTATTTTTCATGAGTCCAACATCCAGCCGCGCAAGAAAACATGCAATCTAGCCAAGACGTGATCAATATGGGAAACCGTCTTTCACTACAAAATAGAGAAAAAATATTTTCCATTTAAGTAAGATTCTTAACCTTGTAGCCTACCTTATTCGTAGGCCCATCACCAAAAGCAGCCTATATTAAATCTATAAGTTATCTTTAATTGAAAATATAAATATAAATTTTCCTATATACACACTTGTCCCATAAAGCAAAGGGGAAATCGTTTTACCGTATTCGATAAACGACTAAAATGGTTCACTGCAATAAAACGTGCTAACAGACAACATTTGGGATTAAACGGGTAAGATGTCATGACATTTATGATGTCTACTGTACTCACAGGGATATAATTATGCTGACTACCTAGGACAGCTAGGGTTGATTACTTTAGTTAACAACACAGTTGACTTACCCTTTCAGTGACAACATTTTTACAGTCTGTGGTTTTAGCAGACTCCTGAATATTCATCAAAAAATTAGATTGCATCTATTTGTACCCTGCAGGCTGTTAAAGAGTCTCCAGAGTAACGTTAGGAGGGAAAGTTGATGAGGTAGTTGTACATATCAGGATACTGCAGGTCAGGAAATATATCCGTTCATATATCAATACATGTTAAAAGCACCCCGAGGGCATTATAGGGATCTGTTATGTTTAATCTATTAAGTTGTGCTATGTACAGGTATATGTCTTTTGAATTAAAGTGCGCAGTGAACTCTGTTGCCTAGAAAATTATGCTGGCGCCATTCATTTCATATTCACTCCCGGCTGTTCTTGCCTGCCAGCATGTTGGTGTATATTAGAATGGGTCACGTGACTACCGGAGCTCTATAGTTTACATTTGAGGCTTATTGCTATAGAAAAGCAATACAAGTTTTTCAGAAGTGTTTTCAGCTTGTTTTCATATAAAAATATGGCATGCAGTTGCTTCAAACAATGGTATATAGCCAGTTTTAGCTAAAGTGTTTGAATCATTATTAAATGATCAAATAAAAGATTTTTAACTGAAAATTATATTTTTAATGATCACAATTAGGTTTTAGAGCAGGTCATAGCACCATAACTGCAGCTCTGCTAGTTGCAAATTACATTATAAACTCGATAGCAAAAGGTCTTGTACAGCATTATTTGTTGACCTTTTAAAAGCTTTTGATTCTGTTGACCATAATCTACTGTTACAGAAACTTAGGTCATTAGGTTTTATTGAAGCTGCTCTAAAATGATTTGAAACTTTTTTGCTAAATATGCTTTTTTGCTAAATAACGTATACCAGCCCATGTTCTATGCCAGATTAACCATCAGAAGTTCTGCAGGTTTTGTGAAGAAACAAGCAAGGATAATGGCAAATCATGGAAATAAATGTTATGTTCCAGGCTGTGCAGGGGATGTAAAGTGCAGGGATGGGTTGGTGTCTGTATTCAGAAAGGCACGGAAAGCAAATAACGTGGTATAATAAAATAACGCGAGCCACTAAAGGGACATGGTTAGCTCCTTGCTAGCTGTAGCCTGCTACAGTACATTCAATTTCACTTACCACATAAACAGAGTAAGGAGAGATGAGGATGATGGTGAATGATTTACAGATCCTGAGCACCACTGACAAGCATCTGATCTTGTAAAATGTGTGGTAAAAACTACCGCACCATAGAATAAACAGAGTTCGTATGATCTTGAAAGTGAAACTAAAGAGTGATCATGCATTTGAAAGAAGTTTCAATGCCCAGCATATTAATAGCGGCTCCCTGATGTCCGCATTTTATTTACAGCATAATTACCCAACAATATAACTGCGTGAGAAAGTATTGAGATATATTTTCCCTGTCTTTCCTTCATGTGAGCTACTGATAGGAGCTGCACTGTGAAACAGCCAATCAGAGCAGATCTCAACATTGAGCCGCACTGTGAAACAGCCAATCAGAGCACAGCTCAACATTATTCTTCCAAATAAGCCAATAACAGACCGTTTCATTCTGGGAAGAAATACTAGGGTTGTAAATGGCCATGTAAAACCGTTTCTGGAGAATTGTTGCCCTTACCTAAGCCACATACCTTCTATGTAGACATCAGAGAACAATTTAAAATATTGTATGAATGCATTCTATGGCACCTTTAAGGAAACCGGACTCTGACTATCATGCAGTGTTACGCTTTGTATGTGGTGTAGATTCACATACTCATCATTGCATACTTTACGAATCATTGGCATGGACTTCTTTACATCATAAGAGGAAATTGTATGTGTATATTGCTAAGGCACTTTTAGGTAAGTTGCCTTGTTATATTTCAAATCTCCTATTTTTTATACAAATAGTTACTGTACTAGACCTCAATCATACATTCAAATACATTTTCCAAAAGTATGCTCAGAATTGTTAAAATTAGCTTTTTTATGCCCCGTGGCCTTGGAATGATCTGCAAACTGTAATTAAACTAGAGACACTGCCAAACCCTGAGTACTTTTAAATGTCTTTTGTAAATTGTTTTAAAAGAGTCTTGTAAGTGTTTTTCCTGATCTTACTTTGATTAATTGTTGTTAGGGATGTAACGATTCACTCAACTCACTATTCGATTCAATTCATGATTTTGATTTCACGATTCGATTCACGATTTTATTTGAACAAAATTAGATTTAAGACAGATTATGAATTAAATGTGTCCTTTTATTATTGCTTGGACAAAATGTTGCATGTTTTTTTTATGAAATTGAAATATAGCACTGTATTGCATATTATTGCTCTTTTGTTTATTTTGATTGCTTCTATGGTCCTCATTTGTAAGTCTCTTTGGATTAAAGCGTCTGCTAAATAACAAAATTTAAATATAATGTAAATGTAAATAACAAAACTAAATTGAAATTTTAATCTTAGAAAAACATAATAAAGCTAGGCACTATATATTGTAACGAATAAATAGGCCTATACTAGAAATATATTTTCACTTAAATAATAATTTAAGAAAACAAAATAAAAACTGTGCAACAAACAGCCTACTCTAAAAAAAAAGTTAAAAAAATTACTTAACAAACATTAGAAGTAAAGATTAAACATTAAACAGACGTAATTCACGAGTAAATCGACCACTCTGTAATTCTGTTTCCACCGTAACGGCGCTGGCTCGAGTCGCGCCCGAGCTGGAGTCGTGTTCAATGGGAACTGCTCACGGACAAGATCGCCACCCTGCGCTTCACTCATGGACGAAATGTACTGCGATTGCCTTCATAGCCTGCCCAAAAACAAACTGTAAACAGCTCTGAGGACATATTTTAACATCCAAAGTATTTGTATTCTGTATCTTTATAAATATAATTGTTTATTTTATGCAAAGCATCAGACTCTTCATCACGCAATAAGACCGACGCGAGCACATTCGTGTAGTGATTCACTTAGTGATTTTAAACGAGATTAAATAGGCATTGTGTATAGCTGACATAAAAACGAGCAAATGAGAAAAAGGAAAATAAAGAAAGTTATCAAGTAAACCAGTGGTTCTGGAGTATTTTACAAAAGTTTAGAGGATTTAAGTTAATCTATAAACATTATTTAATGCATAAAGTAAAAAAAAAAGCTAATATTATAATACAAACGAATAAACCCATTAGCGGAGTTAAATCGACCCTTTATGATGAGTTAAATAAACAACCCAATTTACTGGGTAAAATTAACCCCAAATGTGTTCTATCAACCCAAATTGGGTTGTTTTTAACCCAGTGTTTTTTAGAGTATGCAGAGTTTGTTCGTTCTTGTGCTGCACGAAATTAAAGCAGACAGCAGAAAGCTACATCCTATTTTTTTGGCTTATTTTACAAAAAAATTAAGATTTGTTTTTATTGTGAATGTACACAAATAAAAGCAAACCTTTTGCTATTCCGATTATCTTCATGACTAAGAGGAATAGTTGCTTCCACTGTTATACTGTGTTCACACCAGATGCGACTTGCGCAAATAAATCGAACATTTTACTCGCTTCATTCGCGCTTGAAATTCACTTCACAACAGACGTGAATTCGCGTCATGGGAGGGGCTTCTGCAGCAGCTTCCGTGTTGGTGTCTCCAGTCTGCAAGGTTGTCCCTGACGTGGGGACTGCAATCTGGGACTGTTTAGCGGAGGAGTCCCGTGGCAACCGACTGAATAGTTTTTATTATATCCTGTTCTGTTTATGTTCTTTATGTTTAGCTCTTGTACATATTCCCATCCTTTTGTCTTTTCTTTTGATTTACACCCTTTATATATTGTAAATAATCACATCTTTTCAACCTCTCTTCTAAATATTGCTATCTTTTTTCATCCTTAACTCTTGTAAATCTTTTCATAATTTTTTGTTCAAGTTTAGATTGTTATAGTTTTAAAATTAATATTACATATTAAATGATAAATGGAGACAGCCTTCAAAAGGAATCCCTGTCTCGTTGCTGCATTCTCATTACACTATACCACAACACTGGTCCAATTACAAATAACTTCACAAGCTATACTATTGCGAGTGTATTTGCAATAGGATATAATTAGAATGAATGTACAAATGTTTGCCATAAGTATTCTAGTCTTAACATATAAATAATATTATTTATGTAACAAATATAAATTATGATTTACTATGTTGTGCACAAAGTAACACACCAAAACCTTTGGTCAATGTATAGAACATTTATGTATACAAAATAAATCAAAACAAATACAAATATATAAAAACTATATGAAAAGAACATTTACAACAATTTACATGCAGGAATAAAAAAGATCTTGCTTGGAAGAGGGAAGAGTGAGGGCAAAAGTGAAGGAGAGGATAAAAAAAAGAGAAAGTCTGGTTCATTCCCTGCAGAGATTGCTGCCTCTTTTTTAAAACGACTATTTAGGCTCCAATTTTGTCAAAATTAAGCAGAACTGTGCTGCTTTCATAAATTTGTTTATTTGAAATTTTACGAATTCTTTTGTCTGAGGCGGCAACCTCTGCAGGGAAGGGATCAGACTCAAGAGGAAGAGCTCATCATCTGAGCATGAAAGCGGCGCTGGAGCAACAGGACGGGTCCGGAGTGCTTCTAGGAGCTGCCGCTCCACCTCCGATGGCTGCTCCCTGGGCCTTCACTGAGCTCTTCATCTTGGTGGCGCTGTATCAAATGATAACACATTTTGTACAATGAGAAGGCAGAAAATAATTAAACTCATTCACAAACCGAGTGCTTACTGTAAATATAATATGTAAACATGGTAATTATTGCCTGTACACACCTGTGAGTACAGCAGCAGATGTTGAAGGGTTGGCAGGGGAAGCAGAAGCAGGTTCTGGCAGAGGGGACCCAGGCTCACTGCCATCAAAAGAACCAGTCGGCTCTGTCATGACAATATTAAATATTAATACAACATTACACACATTGCACATTACACCAGTCAGAGAGAAATTAATTTAGACTTTTCATCATAAAAAAACAACAAAAACATATATGCCCTGTTGTTGCTTCACTTGTCAACACACCTGTCTCTGACTGCCCTGCTGCTGCTGTCTTGCCCTGGTCTGATCCACTCCTCTTCTCCTCTCCTTTAAATATGTGTCCCTCAGACTCTTCCACTTCTTTCTGCACACTTTCTCTGAATAAACACATTAACTCGTCAGAGGGAACGCAGTTGTAAAATACGGCGAATAAGCTTAATTTGCCAGTGTTCTGACGATTTGTGCTTCAGATTGTGCTGCCTAAAGGTATCTAAGATAGGTAGCACAAATCGATAGCGAAAAATGCTAACGTTAGCTGTCAGATTGTGCTACCAGCATCTTATTCATGTGGTTTGAGGCTTTTTTAATGTCCATACCTACCCTACCCGTCCACACCTACCCTTAAAACAATACAAATATATTATTGGTAGCACAATCTGATAAGTAACTTAGCATGTTTCGTCGATACACCGGCTTTAGGTAGCTTGTAGTCTCAATATGTGTGTGTATGTGTATATATATATATATATATATATATATAAGGGTGTAACGATTCATCAATATATCGATACAATGTATGACGATACGATGCATCGATGCCACGCGTAAAATATTGATATCTGTAGTATAAAAAGGCACCATTATTTTGGCACTGTCCATATTTTCATATAATGTCCGTCTATGCATTACAGCCACCGCGTGCATTCTCGTTCAGTCTCACGTATCAGGACTTGAAATAAGGACTGCCCGAAGGCACAAGGCGAGCATAAAAGACGCTCGGGATTGATGGAGTAACAGTCGAGCGCTATATGAGAAGATTTCCGCGCACACATCTGAAGCGCGCGCACACAGACAGCCGCGTCAACTCTGCGCGAATACTAAATTGAGCTCTCCTCCGCTTTTTTGAGCATGGATGAATAAATACTGACAAAACTACATCAAAATGCATGTTTTGGCTAATATCCGTGTAAACAGTAGGTTAAGAAAAGCATAAGTCTTAATGTAAACAGTGGAGAAAAAAGGCATGTGTATCAGTATATTAAATCTGTGCTTTCATTCTTAAAGTGAAAGAAAACTAATAATAAATATAATGCTGTCAAAGAAAAATACAAGTGCTCACTGCTCCTGACTAAATAACCTTTGTAACATCAAAAAGTATTCATTTACAGGCTATTTAATTTATACAGTGAAGACTATGCAGTTATTTTACATTTGATTATTACATTTCTTTAGCGTACCTGAAAATGTATTTTAGACTGAGCTGAAAAACCTGAAAAGCACTGTTTATTGAACTTGTGTCTTTCTTCTATTGTATTTATTTTCTGATATTGCTTGTAATTTGGTTATCTGTAGAAAAGATGTTTAGCACTGAGCCCATTGTAGCATTTATGCTCATGTTATATATTTTTGTTACATTTGTGAGTTATTAAAAATGTAGATGGTGGTTTAAAATAGGTATATAATATGATAATATCGATATATCGATCGATATACTCCTGTATCGAATCGTATAATTTTTTGAGGTATCTGCAAATATCGTATCGCTGGGCATGAGAATCAATATCGTATCGAATCGTGGCGAACCATCCGATTTACACCCCTAATATATATATAAATATATTATATATATATTATTACATTATATATATATTAATATATATATATATATATTCTATATATATATATATAGCTCAAAGTGAGTAAAGATCAACTTACCAGATTGTCCGACCTCCTCACTCACTTTCTTCCAAGCAAGATCCTTTTAATTCCTGTTTCTATAAAAGTACGAAGATCGTACAGCTCCTGGTATCCACGTACAGCGACGATGATTTTGTCCACCATTGCTGTTTGGGATTTCTGCCTCCGCTCGCTACGCCGTAATCACGTCACTACTAGAGCAAGCTCCTGATTGGTTAACGTGGCGTGAATATCCGCCAAAGTTCAGATTTTTTAACTTGCGTGAATCACGCGTTTCGCAAATGCCCGAAATGCTCAATTTGCACTACATCATTCACGCCGCCTCATTCGCGCGAATCGTTTCGCATTGTGTCTATCACTTCTTTGCATTGACTTAAAATGTAAATCACTCGCGCTTAACGCTTTATTTGCGTCTGGTTTAAACACACCATTAGAAAGGGGGAAAAAAAATCAAGTGATTGCTCCAGGGCCGCATGCACTCACGTTTAAGCATTCTACCTTCACAATGCAGCCTGTTCATTTATCATTATAAAAAACAACCAGTCAAACATATGGAAAAAACACACTGCTCCGTTTAAATATGTGGTCAAATCTGTGCTGTTAAGCGTTATCACCGTACCGCCGTGAACTTATGCAAAACATTTTGTTTTACATGGATATTGTAACGCGAGTGAAGTAGGCGTACATAAATAATATTTTGGCATTTAAATAAATCGCGACATTTGATTTTATGTCGAACGAGAGACCCAACATTGGTTTCAGTTTCGTTTTAGCCTAAATTAATTCGGTTTTGTTTGTCGTTTATAGCTTCTTATTTTTAATTATTGTTATTTTCTAAATAGCCTACTGTTAATGGAAAGGATTTGCTGTGGACAGAGGAGAACTAAAATAGCAGGGCTCTAGACTAACTTTTTGCACTGGGTGCACTGGTGCGCCTAACTTTTTTTCTTAGGTGCACCAGCACAAAAGTTAGGTGCACCCAAATTGTTATATAGGCAATATTGACTAGTAAAACGACTAACTAACAATCTGGTCAACATAAAGTTCTTTATTTGAAGCACAATTCTACAAGAAAGGTAACTTACTGAAAAAGTGTTGGTGCTTAAAGTGCTTCACTGAGCAGAGATTTAAACTTAAAACATCTCAAGATAAATAAAATCTAAATTAAGTGTTTTAAGGGCGTCAAACTGAACATCTCATGGCTCAATGTATTATGGACTATCCTCCATTGCAGTCACATGCCCCTCGGATGGCCAACTCCTGTAGTTTAGCTTTCTTGATCTTTGTCCTTGGCTAAACCAGCTGGCCACACTCTCTCTAGCATCAACATCTTCCAGACTTGGCCCTTCTACACTGAGTCTTATCAGATCTTCCACTGTGTCTGAACGAAGGGATGCTCTAGTGCAGTGCTTCTCAAACCCCCCCCCCCCCCTTAAACCCATAAAACAATCCTGCGCCCCATCCCACCACAGACTACCAAATAATTGCACTAAACATAATGAAAAAAAAATTATTTACAGTTTTTATAATAAATTCTTACTATGCAAAAAAAAGTATACTTAGGCCTTTAGTGTTATGTTAGAAGCATTTTTATACTCATACCTTTTCTTGATTTAATATTTTGATTTTTTTTTAGCTTTATTTTCATTTAAATGTTTAGTTTTGAAATGTTGTATGCATTTGTCATGTTTATTTCATGTCTTTATCTTCTTAAATGTGTGTATATATTATGTATAGTTTTAACTTTTAATTTTAGTTACTTCTTATTTGTAAGCCGCTTTGGATAAAAGCGTCTGCTAAATGACAAAGTAAAGTAAAGAAAAAAAATAACTGTTCTGTTCTGTCTAATCGTCTCTCTGTACTCATACTGTATTTTAATGCAGCCAAATTCTCAATAAAACTGTTTTACTTTATATATTTGACTGTTTATGTTGTCAGTCAATAGGATAAATATGAAATAATGACTGAAACACGTCCCTTTAAGAATTCATAACCAGCTCTCCCTTCCAAGAAGCTAGTCTGCACAAAAATACTAATTTATAATTGTATTGAGCCGTTGTCTGATGAAATCAAATAAGACACAATATAAGACAAGACAATTCCAGTGCTGTGATTTCTTCTATATTTGCATGTACATTTAGAGAAGCAATAATATCTGTTTTAACTGAACGGGCTCCTCTCAGACGCTTGCTGAACAGAGCAGATGCAGAGAAAGCGCGCTGATCTCGCGCCGTTGCGGCGATCACAGAGACACTCTGAGAGACTCGATTTGTCACTAGTTGCTTTTTTTGGAAAACAAAAAGTTGCTATGGGGGTCTACAAAGGTGCTAAATGTCGCTAAGTTGGCAACACTGCACGCATCTCTACTACTCACCTCTTTCTCTCTGTCTGACTGCAGCAGCACACGTGACGCATTTGTCAACGCGCACACACACATACAGGAATATCTGGACCACGGCCAATCAGAGGGGGGGTCCGCCCTTCACTATCTCTGATTGGTTTAGACCACGATATAAGCCTAACGGGAGTGTCTTTTGTTGAGTTTCTGAGTCGCGGATACTTTTTTTCTTTTCTCGAATGGCTGGATTTTTGTGCCATTCGAGAAAAGGATTTTTGGGATTTTTGTTAGTCGCACCCGTGAGAAATTAGGTCGCACGTGCGAAATTAGGTCGCACTCTAGAGCCCTGAATAGCCTAGCTATGTTTATAGTGTTTATTATAATGTTTGTAATTCCCGTCGGCCTAATTCTGATTGAAAATAATAAAATGCGACTTATAGGCGATTAGTTTTTTTCTCTCTCTCTAAATTTTTTTTTTTTATATAAGCATATAGCTTATTTTAACCATGCAGCAAACATTTTAAAATATTTTGATAAATTATTACAAAATAAATAAGTGACTTTAAACCGTTTAACTGATTGTATTAATCGGTCAAAATTCTTATAGGTCGGTTAACGGTTAAAATTAACATCCCTAACTCATACCCCTAACTGAACTGCGATTTGTTTAGCATCTCAACCGATTTGAATCGTCACGTTTGAATCGATTCTAAGCCGGCTACATTAATAATTTGTGAAGATTATGAAATCTCAAAGGGATTCTTCCTGGCTAAACAAATGTATTATCCAATTTAAATACTCAACCACTTAAAAGATATAGTAATCTAGAACAGTGCTTCTCAAAGTCCGGACTCCGGTCCGTATCCGGAGGGAATTCAATCCGGACCCACCTCCATTTCGTATTTCAAGAGCACTAATTATATTTCCTACTTTGATAAACGGATGTTAAACTTGTAAATCATTTGTTTAGTTTTTAAATGTCTTTTTTGGAGATGGTCCAAAATGAAAGCCAAGACGAGATATTGAAACTTTTCCTTCATGACATTTGTTGCCATTACATCCAGTGAGCGCATGACATTTGATAATTGGGCAACATTTCACTGCTAATATAAGCATTAATATGTTTGGTATCACGTATGCTGGGTACACACCACAGGATAATAGGGCTGTTTTTAAGATGATTTCTCCCCTTCCGACAATCCTAGATAATGTCCCGATTATCTTGGTGGTTCTAAAGATTATCTTCTCAGATTTTCCTGAGGTGTGAGGTGTGTTAAGAGCAGTGTTGGGGAGTAACTAGTTACATGTAACGGAATTACAAAATAAAAGTAATTGTAATTAGTTACAGTTACTAAGAAAAGATGTGTAATTAAATTACAGTTACTTATGAAAATGTTAAGGATTACACAGAGGGTTACATCTGATTTTTTAACACACACTCCCACATACAGATTTAACTGATTTCTTTCATAAATTGCAGTGACTGCTCTAAAATATGAAGCACCAATGTTTCAGAAATTTATATCATGGTTTTCCGATAAGTCTTATATTTCCTATATGGGTTTATGTATATGCTTTTTTTAAGATTAACTGTTTTTTCTAAGGCATCATTAGATTCCAGTGTTTCATGTCATAGCTATGCAAAGATTTGATTTTAAAATCAATATCATAGCTATTAAACAATTTCTTGTTATGATTTTAAATCTGTATTTAACCTCATAATGATTTCAAAGTAAGTCTGATTTTGAGGTGGCTGTGCTTCAAAGGGGACATCAGATGCCCATTTTCCACAAGTTGGTATGATTCTTTAGGGTAATCTTGAAATGTTCTCGGTGGGTGTGTAAAAGAACACAGCAACTCGTTTCGGTGTATAGCTCTTTACATGCCAATGAGCTCTGCTCACCCCGCCACTCTCTTCTGTGGAAGAGCAAAGGCGATTTGCAGATAATCATAAAAAAATATAAAGTGGGAGACTTACTTCTTCTGGAGGTGCAGCTGGATCATGAACAATGTTTGCTAATCCATCCTTTAGTTTTAACTTTTTAACAAAACTTGCCTTGAATTGGCCCTTATTCAGAAAGCAGTCTGGAGTAAAATGATTTGCGCAGCCAGACATAAACTAATTTAGTGAAAGTGAAGTGACGTGTGGCCAAGTATGGTGACCCATACTCAGAATTTGTGCTCTGCATTAAACCCATCCAAAGTGCACACACACAGCAATGAACAAATACACAGTGAACACACACCCGGAGCAGTGGGCAGCCTTCTATGCTGAGGCCCCCGGGGAGCAGTAGGGGGTTCGGAGCCTTGCTCAAGGCTCTCATCTCAGTCGTGGTATTGAGGACGGAGAGAGTGCTGGTTATTCACTACAAAATCAAAATTGCTTGATAATTGAGACTGTTTAGGCTTTTGGGGGGATCAAAAAAGGAGTGAATTTTTACCATTGTAGGGTGGTTGTGTCCACACACTGCAAAGACACACTTATATGCAAATGAAGATATTTTGCATCCAACATCTCCTTTAAAATTAAAATATTAATTCAAGTGATGAAGGCTTTCGAGAGTCTGACAGTAATTAGTGTTAAACTCTACTGTAAGTTTAACCCTGCCTGCTTTGCATGTTTGAAAATGATTAATAGTTGAAAATATTAGAAATTTAGAAGAGTAATCAAAAAGTAATCAAATGTAATCAGTTACTTTACTTTTATAAAGTAATTGAAAAGTTACACTACTTATTACAATTTAAGTAGGGTAACTTGTAATCTGTAACCTATTACATTTCCAAAGTAACCTACCCAACACTGGTTAAGAGTTACTGAATCCACTCCAAAGAACGTCAGAGGCGCCCCGATCGCGAATCGTAAATATTCAACGATCAGAAATCCTGCTGTGTGGGGGGAACCCCAAGTACAAACGCGCGTTTGATCTGCAGATTATCACTTGAAACGAAACCATAACAGAAAGCGAGCTGACAGAAGCATAACAAACCGTAACAAACATGTCATGGCGCAGCACAAAAAGATTTGGACACTATCATCGCAATTTCTTCCTGCCGTTACCAAAGACTGGGACTTTGCCATTACTATAAAGCCTTAAATCTATTCTTTGAATAATTTGTAATTATTTATACTTGTTTAAGGAAATGTAATTTTCTTATTGCTTTTTTTAATTATAATTTTTGATGCAATGTATATGTTATTGCCCTTGCATGTTCTTTGTTCTAAAATTGAAATAAAAAAAATTATCTTGTTTATTCTCAAATCTCCAGAGATTGTGCGAGATTACCCGTGTTCAAATTCGGGACTCTGGTTGAAAATCTGTTGGTGTTAGGTGTGCTGTCTTTGTCACATAGCGGCACACCACACACTAGGAGCAAAACGGTTAAATCTAGGATTTTTTTTGTCCTCATGTATGTGGTCTTTCACATTTTGAAGATCTTACAAGATTTAAAAAAATATATTAGTATGTACCCAGCACTAGGGAAAATCTTAGGGAAACTGCTATATTTCCCGCTCCAACAGCGCCTCCTGCAGGCAGATAATTAATTTGAATTTGCAAGTCTGCAGGAAACACCGGTGTCTGTTAACAAAGCTTCAGAACTGTTTTCAGAAGGTGCTTAAGTTGAGCCATGTATTATTACTATGAGTTAGGCCGCTACTACTATTACCATCTTGTGCCCTGCAATAATCATTTACTCAAACTCTTTTATGAGATAAAAAAAATAAAAATAAACAGCAAAAAAATCTGCATCTAATATCGGCTGCCCTGATTTCTAAATATCGTCATCAGCCAGATGAAAAAACCCTTATCAGTCAACCTCTAATGCAGACACTTAAATTAATTGTTTGGCCACTTTTTCCACTTGTTATTAATGTATTTTGAATGCAAAGGGCACTTTATTTAAAAATAAAATTGTGTTTATTTTTTATTCATGTTATGTAGGCTACTGTATATTTATAAAAAACAAGCTTTGTAATAAACAATTATTCCGGTCCAGACCATTGACACTGATGAAAATTCAGATTTGGACCCTTGAATGCAGACTTTGAAAACCCCTGGTCTAGAGCATATACCAACTACATGTTACCAGGGGTGTAGGGTTGGGTATCGTTTGAATTTTATCGATTTCGATTCTGCTTATCGATTCCGATTCTTTTCGATTCCCAGTTTCGATTCCAATGTGATTAAATAATGATATCAAACATTTATCCCGTGTCTCTTTTTAGCAAACCATTGCACGAGAGCCTATATTTTAGTATGCATTTGAGAGACGTTCTGAAATGTAATGCATTCATACATGTGTAACCCCCCCCCCGGGTCCGCACCATCACACCGAGTGGGTCTCGAACCCGGGATGCAGGCACGGGAGGCGGGCGCTAGAGCGACTCTTTCTGAGGTCAGGGGAGTGAGGTTTACACACAACAGCCCTTACTGGCATACATCCGTTACACATGCATGCACAGCTTGCAGCTTTAATCGCCTTTTTTGGTAATTTCATGACTTAACTGACGACAGACTCGTATGCAGTTTCTGTGCGCTTATTTATGATGACGCGATCAGAGCTTGCGCCGTGGCACAGTGACGGCTGGCGCTCTGACAGGAAAGATTGTTTTACTGACATATAGCCTAACAGCGTCTCACTATTCTACCGAAGCTCATTTGGCTGATGTACCTTTTCCATGCTCATTTGACTCGCGCCTGGCGCTGAGGCAAAGCTGCAGT
Organism: Ptychobarbus kaznakovi; assembly: GCA_027422405.1. Lineage (NCBI taxonomy): Eukaryota > Metazoa > Chordata > Actinopteri > Cypriniformes > Cyprinidae > Ptychobarbus > Ptychobarbus kaznakovi. Next base: position 43,630 of record JAPDDN010000084.1, read on the forward strand.
GCGCGTCTGAAAAGTCTTGTTGGATGTGGATGCAAAAAAACACACCGGTTCCGCATCTTAATAAAGGCATTTCTTGTCAAGGAAAAGGGGACAAAAACTGCAGTTTGGAGCAGGGTGGCCAAGCTTAGATCAGTGGTGGCAGGGGCGGCGCTAGGGGTGGGCTAAGGGGGCTGAAGCCCCGAATGTTTTCAGAAAAGCCCCGAATGTTTTTATTACCATGCCCTGTACACACAATTATCACTGAGTTTTCATGCGCATTAAAATCACGAACCGCAGTTTACTCCCGTCAGGAACCGCCAACTGAAGCTCCTACTTCTGACTGACATGTAAGTTGGCCAACCATCGATAAGAAGTTAGAGCAGATCTTTCCATCTGTCAAATTATGTTGTTTGTTACTGAGCCCTGTCACTTTGAAGCAACAAATAGCCTATATATATATATATTTATAGTATTATATTATATACACACCCATTTAGAGGGATTATATGTTTTGTTAGCATGGTCCGTGGCAGACTTTTCTTCGTGTCAGGGCAACAATTCGATAAAAAAAGAAGTTAATTTTAAGTGGCTTAAATTGCAATGTTGTATTTTGCTCCATTTCACTAACAAAAATGTTTACAAACAAAGCCCAGGCCTCCAGACTGACATAATTTTTTTCTGCCGGTTCAAGTAAATTGTGTTCGTCTGTTGTGTTCATATGAGGAACATCAAAAGTCAAACGAAACAAAAGCGTAACAAAATCCCACTACCGTTTATCAGCACCGCGACACAAACAAACTTGTATTTTTCTGTAATGTAATGTTTCTATATTCCACTTTTTATATTTAAAACCTAAATCTCATAACATTATTTATGCAATAGGGGTATGTGCAGTCTAAATGCATTTACAAGTGCTAAAAAAAGAAGCATTTCAAAATCAGGCTCTAGAGCCCTGGATGTTTCATCATACTTGTGTATATATATATAATTTATATTATACTTTACATTTTAATTATATTGCTTTAAAAAAAATAAAGGCACTTAGCTAAAGTATAATTTAAACATATATATAGCCTATATTTTTAAGTGTATCCCATGTATTCTGACACTTATTTGAATATCTTTGGGCTTAGCCCCGGATATCCACTCACCCTAGAATCGCCTCTGAGTGGTGGCACTGCTGCACGGATGAGCTAAGTCAGGGGTTCTCAACCTTTTGCAAGCTGGGCCCCCCCAAAGCTGGTTCATTGCAGTTGGGCCCCCCCCACCACACCACACCACCTTGCATAGATAGATAGATAGATAGATAGATAGATAGATAGATAGATAGCCCTAGGCTATTATTTTTAGGCCCACATTATTATTATTATTATTATTATTATCATCAGTAGCGGTAGGTAGGCCTATTATCATTACTAGTCTTTTTAGTTATAATTGACAGTAGCACCAGACTTCTAATGTGAGCTTGCAGACATTATTATTATTATGAGTAGTAGTAGGCCTATCATCATTACTAGGCTATTGCTATATAATTATATGAGGTTACATGCTTTATTGTTGTTGTTGTTGTTATTATTATTATTATTATCATCAGTATAGGCCTATTATATTTATTGTTGTCATTACTAGGCTATTGCTATAATTGGGAATTGGCACCAGACCTCTGATATTAATTTATGCTTTATTATTGTTATTATTACTAGGCCTAATAGTAGGCATAATTTGCATTTTTTTACAGAAGCTTGCAGGTAGGTGATGTTAATGTGAGACCTGAGCCTGCTTTGCCTTGCAAAGATCCTCAATTATTGGCTCAATGTTTGATAAACATAGCCTCAAATCATCCTCGATTTGTGCACGATTGCGGTATTTCGTTTTGAGTGCAGTCATTTTTGAGAATCCTGCCTCACACAAATATGTCGACGCGAAAGGAAGGAGAATCTTCAAGGCGACGTCACAGAGTTCAGGATATTCCTGCATCAATGCTGCCCAGAATGACAAAAGAGGGCAGGAGCTAGAGAGTTCCTTCAGTCTACTGTCACTCTTCAGCTCAATAAGCTGTTCCTGCATATCAATTGATAGCTCATTTGCTGTGCACACAAACGGATCTCGAACCCACGCAAAAGAGCGATAATCCTCTTTAAAGTACGTCACAAATTGTTTTCTCATTGCTGACAGGTGCTCAGACGCTGATTGAAATAGGGAGGAAAAAGGTGGCGGTACTCTCTTTGCATTGGCAAATCATTACAGTGAAAAACAAAACTTGGAGATATTGCTGTTACAACAATTTATTGTTATTTATTTATTAACAACATAAATGTATTTAAGCATGTATGTGTGTGCGTGGCTGCCTGCGTGCGTGTATTTCACAAAAACTAAAGGAAAGCTTTAACTGTAGCCTATATTCTGACTAGTTTATTCGTTTTATATATATAAAACGAATAAACGAATATTTTATAATAAACGAATAATTAATAAATGAATAATAAACGAAAAACGAATATTTTTATATATAGCCTATATATATATATATATATATATATATAAACTAAATACGACCTCACGTTTTATACGTTTGCAGCCTCTGAAACTTCCGTCCATCATAAAAATTAATTCGGATGGTTCGATTTTCTGCATTTTTCACATCCGTAGCAAATATTTTGAGGGGTGTTTTTGACAATTGAGAGCCACCAAATGACGAATATGAAAAAACGAATACGACAGTTTCGGACTCAGTCAGGGTGCAAGGACCTTAAAATTTGAGGCTTGCGCAGCTTCTCGAGGAGAAATCAAACAAATGAGCGCCGTTTTCTAAAGTCTATGAGCGCAGCACACACAAATAAACTAAATGACATACTGCAGTTAAATTTCAAAATGTGGTGTTTTTATATTTATAACATTTGAATACAGTTCAGCAACATGCATCACACGACCTGACGACCAAGAGAGCTGACAATTGACCATCACTTAATTTACCATCACCTCACGATTGAAAATGTGACACTGATTTCATATGACAGTTCAACAAACAAGTTAATAATATTAAGTCACTTACATTTTAGATGAAATAATGACTGTTTTGGTCTATTTTAGCAGCGAAAATAGATCCGATGAATCCAAACAAAGATCACAGCATAGCGCATCTCACAGCAACACTCAATGGTGTTTTGAATGATTCAGTGTTTTGAACGAATCGGTTGAGTCAAAATTCAATGACCCATGCACAAACATCTGTCTCATTCTTGATGAATCGGCCGTTTGAACGAATCATGAACAACTCAATGACTCGCTTAATAAAACTGCTTATCACCTGCATTTCCGACAAACCAATCAGATTTATTCAAAACTCTTTTTTTTTTTTTAAATCAGTCCAAACACATTTAATTTTTTATTCAGGAGTTATATATATACAAAACTATAACTTTTTATGACAGTAGTTTAGTGATAAAAAAAATTATCAAAATTTTTTTTTCAGGTTTTTTTTCCTCCCATCCTGTAGCCTACTCGCGCCCCCCCGGGAGATCACCACGGTATCTCTTGCAACTCATGCATCTCTCCATGGGACTAAGTATGCAGAAGGAATGTTCCTGTCTGTGGGACACACAAGTGGACTGCCTGACTTTGCCAAGTTGGTTAAGATTTTGATAGTGTCCAACAGAGTGTCATTCATCGTTGAACCTTACACTGCATGGCTCATGGAGCACTTAAGGTGTTATGAACTGGAAAAAAGACTTGCCCCTGAACTAAAGGTTGTGGAACCACATGAACTAAATGGACATCACCCCTTCTACCCATACATGCAAGCAGGCAAATTAAGGGTGGTGCCAAAAACACCCGTCTGAAAGAAAGGGGATCAACAGCTGGGTGGTATGGTTGGAAATTAAGTTTGACGTGGAAGATGGGACCAGAAGACCAGAAAACACTGGAAGACGAAAGGGAACTGATGTGCCAGGAGATGAGAAAGAGAAATCCAGACATTAGTATTGTGGATGCAGCCATGAAGAGCACATATTCTCTTCGGAGACAGGAGATAGTTGAAGATGAGCCTCCAGTATCTGAAATGAAAAAGAGGTGGCCGGCTCTTTTTTTGGAGAGACAGGTAAAGTTTTGTTGTTATTTAATTTAAATACCTATTACCAATGCAGGCATGGCAAACAACCACAGTGTAATATGTATAAAACAATGTTTACTTTTTCTTTTGTGATCACAAACATGATGGCACAATTTAAGGCTGTGATATACTGACCAGTGAAGTTCCTCTTTTGTTCTTCACTTAGGGGTAAAAAGATGTTTAAAATAATGTAATCAGTGGTATACTGTTAGCGAACATCCAGATGCCATCCACATTAATGAAAATGGTTTAGATCAGTGCTTCCAAATCCTGTCCTGGAGGATCCCTAGCCCTGCACATTTTGTATGTCTCCCTTATCAGACACACACAGTTCATGTCTTGCAGTAATGAGCTGATGAGTTGAATCAGGGGAGTTCGATAAGGGAAACATACAAAATGTGCTGGGCTAGGGGTCCTCCAGGACAGGTTTCGGAAGCACTGGTTTAGATGAATATGCAGATATACTTTTTTGCAGTGTTGTTTAACATGTTACTGTTATGTTTGTGTCATTTAATGTAATTACTTTAGGTCAGTGCAGAATTCAACAGGCTAATGTCACTGGACCTGAGCAAGTCCTTTTATGAGGGTCTTGACCAGCATCTACCAAAACTGCTGTGTCTGCATCGTTCAAAGCGCTGTGCTGACATCGCAGAAATGAGGGCCATAATGGGCAGCCTAGATAAAAATGTAAGTATATTTATTTCTACTGTACTTCCATAAACATTACAGACTTTTCTTTTCATGCAATTTCTCTGGTACTGCATAATAATTTTATTAGTGCTGCAAAATATTGAAGAAAAAGGTGAAATGCCATTAGTCATGCGCAACAGGCCGCAGGCCAGCAAAGCAACTTCTAATATCAGTAACCTTTTTTTTTTCTTTGGGGGGAGGTATCAAATCAAAGAAAGATGGTTGCTGTACTGCAGGGGCTGCCATGGTTCATGCGCGAGAATCCATCGCAATTCATAAAGATCTGTGAGGTATGTGGAAAGTAAAGAGGGATGCTTGAGGCAGTTGAGAAGTTGATGTACTATTTCTAACTTTGTGGATGGAGGATGTGGATGTATTAAATTAAATACAGCAGAGACTAGGGCTAGGTTATAGGACAACCCCAGGTAGCCAATTTTATACATTTATGCCTTCTCAGTGTACCAAAGTGATTACTTCTGTATTTTTTATCCCTTTAAGGTAAATAAGATTTGGTGTACTCATGTTGTGTTTAAGTCTTTGAGCTTCAGTGTTGTATGTCTGAAAGCATATTTTGAAGTTTGTCTTTTTTTTTTTTTATACAGCACACAGATTCCGAAGAAGAGGTGATCAGGGGCATGACTCTTGGAATCATCACAGTGGTGGATGATGTGACAGACCCCATTCCATGCAGCTGTAGTGACGTGGCCCTTGTAATTGAGGAATCAGTTGTTCTGCGAGGACTCTGTGACATACCAAATGCGTATGTGAACATGATGGGATTGCTTTATGCTCTCAACATAAACTACCCAAAAAACCTCAGATACACTTTTGAGGTGATTCAGAGGCTGTTCATGAACATTGGAGCTGATGCCTGCAGTGCAAGAGTGCACTCACTTAAAAATACATTGTTAAATTAACGTTGTTGTTGAGGTAGTATATGGTGGTAGGCTTTTTTTTTCAAGAGCCTGTGTTAGTTGTGTATTTAACTTTTTTTATTTCATGTTTTTACAAGTTCTATATATCAATGGCCTGACATCTATTTCCATTGTTTAACACTGAGCAACTGAAATTTGATTATACTTGGCCACAATTTGTTTTTAAGATTTCATGTGTATTAAAGTTATTTAACAGTTAAAATGGGTATTGTTAATGTGAAAAATCTTAAATTGTTAGTTCACCCAAACTAAAATTTTGTTAGATGTTCAACCTGATGTTGCTTCAAACCGAAAAGACCTTTGCTTATATTTGAAACATAAATTAAGATCTATTTGATTAAATCTGAGAGCTTTCTGTCCCTCCTTTGACAGCCCATGCAACTAGCACTTTCAAGGTCCAGAAAGGTAGTAAAAAGACATCCTTAAAGTAATCCATGTGACTCCAATGATTTATGTGCAACAGTGTCTGCTTTTGCATTCACACAAGCATGTTATGTTAGCGGTTATGCTCTTGTAAAAATGCAATGTAGAAACCTATTTAATAAATAACATGATATGAAACACTCGCAATGCTTCATAAAACTGAGGTTAAACCACTGGAGTCACATGGATTACCTTTCTGGACCTTGAAAGTGCTAGTTGCGTAGGCTGTCAAAGGAGGGACAGAAAGCTCATAGATCCCATTAAAAATATGTTTATTTGTGTTCCAAGGAAGGAAAGTCTTAACAGGTTTGGCATTTTTTCACATTATTACACTTTCCATGCATTTGTTTTTAGTAAATGTTCACGTTTAAACTTGATGCAATTGCAGTATTTTATTTGACAGATTTTTTGTTTAGCAATTATTTTTCTGTAATTCTTTCATTTCTATTTTCTATGTAATCAATTTTTTTGGTTTGTTTTACAAATGCTCTGAGTTTGTCCTTAACATTTAATTTGTAATGGACAATAAAATCTTTTATATGGAAAAATCTGTTATTTATTTGTTTGAATGTGCTATTGCAAGTTCAGAAAATATGCCAGATTAAGTTCAGTGAACTTAAATTTTAACATGGATAACTTGAAAATGTAAGTTAATGTATTCAACCAAAGTTTGCAAGTTCAGTTTACTTGAAAATGAAAGTTAACCTATGTCAACTAAACTTTGCGAGTCCACTTTACTTGAAATCAGTAGTCGAGTCAACTATTTACTTATGTAAACTAAACTTTTTAAGTTGATAAAACTTAGAAGATTAAGTACATATAACTTAACTGAGTCAAAGCAAAAAGATAACTAAAATTTGTAAGTTGAGTGAACAATTTTTTTTTTACAGTGTAGCATGTGCACTCGCGCATAAACAATTTCAAGTTCAACCATTTTTGTTCCATTCAGTTGTGGATGCTGCGGATTCACAGAGACCGCCGCGGCTCAGCAAAGAGACGTGCGCTTGCTTTCTTTTGAAAAAGTTTCCCCAGAAATCCTTCGCTGTTTAATGCATTTTTCCTTACTCATTTTAACCCATATCATGGTGTGTGATAGTGAACTATAAATTTCTAATGCTGTTTGTATTTGCACTGTTTTAAACATTAATATTTGATGTGCAACAACAGCATGCTGTCTCAGTGGCCTTACACATGCTTTACAATAATTTTTTCAAACTTTATGATTTAAATTGGGATGATTGTACAGAGAATAACTGTAATCTTTTCTTCAACTAAATACTGTTTCTGTGCTGTTTTGATGTATTAAAAAAGGTTACAGTCAAAATTAAAACTGTTGGATGATAGATATTCCTCATTCTTTGTCGCTGACGCATGCTCTGAATTTGAGCTCCGTCAAGTCAATTATTTATCGTCTATTTTCTATCTTAAATTCCGATTTTATACACAATAATTTTTGTTTCTATAGCGTGTGAATATATCCCCGATCGCATTCTGCAACGAGAATAATCAGAGCGGCTTGTTATCGCAAGTTTTATTTTGATTTCCCGAGTCTGCTATTAGCTTATAGCCCGTTAGCAAAGCCAACGCGGGTGCCGCTAACACAGCTAATACCCTTTACACACACACACACACACACACACACACACACACACACACACACACACACACACACACACACACTTGTTTCACTGTTACGGACAACATCACCAGAACGCTACGCTCCATCTGACCAATTCTCAAATAACTGCTATGATGACTTTTGTTCTACCCACTTAAATGATAGAGGTACTTGCAGTGTCCAATCTATACAGACTGTGTCTGTTCCCCGAATAGTGAGATCAAAATATAAATTTAATGCAGGATCTAGAACAAATCTGATCGTGATTAAACCAGAAAAATGCAAAATAAATGAACAAAACACATTTTTAAAACTTGGGCTCTTAAACATTAGGTCACTCACACCGAAAGCAGTTATTGTAAATGAAACGATCACAGATAATAGTTTTGATGTACTTTGTCTGACTGAAACCTGGCTTAAAACAAATTATTACTTTGGTCTAAATTAATCTACTCCACCAAGCTACTGTTATAAGCATGAGCCTCGTCAGACTGGTCGTGGCGGCGGCGGTCACAACAATATATAGTGATATTCTCAACGTTACTCAGAAAACAGGATACAGGTTTAACTCATTCGAAATACTTATGCTTAATGTTAAACTGTCAGATAAGCAAAATAAATCTGTCCTATCTCTTGCTCTGGCTACTGTGTACAGACCGCCAGGGCCATATACCGATTTTCGAAAAGAATTTGACCTATTGGTTAATTTTGATAAGAACCATTGTTCCAGCCACTAAAGACAGATACACCAATAACCTGCCTGATTTATCTCAACTGCTCTGTGTATCCATAAATACAAATGAACTAGACACAATTACTAGCAACATGGGAACTATCTTCTCTAATACGTTAGAAACTGTTGCCCCCATCAAATTTAAAAAGGTTAGAGAAAAACGTGCTGCGCCATGGTAGAACAGTTATACCCATTCTCTCAAGAAAGAAACTCGTATTCTTGAGCGCAAATGGAGAAAAAAGTTGGAAGTCTTTATAATTGTGTGTAAAAACAGTATGTCCAGATATAGACGGGCTCTAAAAACTGCAAGGACCGAGTATATCCGCAAACTCATAGATAATCACCAAAACAATCCAAGGTTTTTATTTAGCACAGTGGCTAGATTAACAAATAAACAGATGTCACCCGATCTAAATATTCCCTCACAGTTTAATAGTAATGACTTTATGAATTTCTTTACTGATAAAATAGATAATATCAGAAATACAATAACAAATGTAGATTCTACAGTGTGGTCTAGTACTTCAGCTTCATTCATTGCACCCAAAGAAAAATTTAATTGCTTTACATTTACATTTAGTCATTTAGCAGACGCTTTTATCCAAAGTGACTTACAATTGGGGAGTACATAAAACGATTAATCTTGAAGAGGCAAACATACAGAGGAAGTGCCAATAACATCAAGTCTCAGGCATTGTTCAAATAAGTACAAGCTAGCAAGGGAAGGAGAGAAAGATAAAGAGAAAGATGAAGATTTAGAAAAAGTTAAATATATTTTTATTTTATTTTTTATGATGATGAAGTCAAGTAGAGTTGAAAGAGATGAGTTTTCAGTTGTTGCTTGAAAATTGACAGGCATCCAGCATTCCAGATGGGGGTAGGAAGATCATTCCACCAGCCAGGAATGGTGAAAGAGAATGTTCTGGAGAGTGATTTTGAGCCTCTCTGTGATGGTACCACGAGGCGTCGCTCACTAGCAGATCTCAGACTTCTGGAGGGGATGTAAATTTGTAATAGTGAGTGGAAGTAGGTGGGTGCTGAGCCTGTGGTTGTTCTATATGCAAGCATCAGTGTCTTGAACTGGATGCGAGCTGCAACTGGTAGCCAGTGCAAGGAGACAAGAGAGGTGTAACATGGCTCTTTTGGGTTCGTTGAAGACCAGTCGTGCTGCTGCATTCTGAATCATTTGTAGAGGTTTGATTGTGTTTGATGGAAGTCCAGCTAGAAGAGCATTGCAGTAGTCCAGTCTAGAAATGACAAGGCCTGGACAAGAAGTTGTGCAGCATGCTCTGTCAGAAAGAGCCTGATCTTTCTGATGTGTGTAGTGCAAACCTGCAAGATCGAGCAGTCTTTGCAATGTGCTCTTTGAAGGTCAGCTGGTCATCGAAGATTACACCAAGATTTCTGACCGAAGCTGATGGGGTAATTGTTGATGAACCTAACTGAATCGTGAAATCATGCTGTAGAGTTGGAGTTGCAGGGAAGACAAGAAGCTCGGTCTTTGCCAGGTTGAGCTGTAGATGGTGTTCTTTCATCCATGCCGAGATGTCCGCCAGGCAGCCTGAGATCCGTGCAGCTACCGTTGGATCATCTGGTCGAAATGAGAGATAGAGCTGTGTGTCATCAGCGTAGAAATGGTAGGAGAAGCCATGTGCCTGTATGATGGGAGCCAGCGATGTAGTGTATGTGGAGAAAAGGAGAGGTTCAAGAACCGATCCCTGGGGAACCCCAGTGACCAGTTGATATGTTTTGGATACCTCTCCTCCCCAGGCCACCTTGAAAGACGACCAGTGAGATAGGATTCAAACCAGCGAAGTGGAATCCCAGTGATATCCAGTGATGAGAGGGTGGACAGGAGGAGCTATAGGACAGGACGAGCTAAATAAACATATCACTGCATCTAAACCAACAACATGTTTATTAGATCCTGTACCCACTAAACTATTGAAAGAGTTGTTACCTGTAGCAGAAGAACCGCTTCTCAATATTATTAACTCCTCGTTATCTTTAGGTCATGTTCCAAAACCATTTAAGCTGGCGGTTATTAAGCCTCTTATTAAGAAACCAAAACTAGATCCTTGTGAACTGGCAAATTACAGGCCCATTCCAAATCTTCTGTTTATGTCAAACATATTAGAAAAAGTAGTGTCTGCTCAATTGTGCTCCTTTTTGCTAAAAAATGATATCTATGAAGAATTTCAGTCATGTTTTAGGCCCCGTCATAGCACAGAAACTGCACTTGTTAAAATTACAAATGACTTACTTCTTGCGTCAGACAAAGGCTGCATCTCGTTGCTAGTTTTACTTGATCTTAGTGCTGCGTTCGACACTATAGATCATGACATACTGATGGATTGATTACAAAACTATACAGTATTCAAGGGCAGGCTCTAAGATGGTTTTAGATCCACCTGTCCGATCGCTATCACTTGTTTATTTAAAACGGGGAGGCATCCCAATTATCACCAGTAAAGTATGGAGTACCACAAGGATCTGTCCTAGGTCCTCTGCTATTTTCATTATACATGTTGCCCCTTGGTAATATTATTAGAAAATACGGGATTAGTTTCCATTGTTATGCTGATGACACTCAACTATATATCTCAACAGTGTGTTAAAAATATAAAATATTGGATGACCAATAATTTTCTCCTATTAAATTCAGATAAGACAGAGATATTACTTATTGGACCTAAAAACAGTACACAGAATCTCTTGGATTACAATTTGCAACTAGACGGATGTACTGTTACTTCCTCTACAGTCAAAAATCTGGGTGTTATATTAGACAGCAACCTATCTTTTGAAAATCATATTTCCCATATTACAAAAACAGCATTCTTCCATCTTAGAAACATCTCCAAGCTACGGAACATGTTAAGTGTTTCTGATGCAGAAAAGTTAGTTCATGCATTCATGACCTCTAGACTCACTGGACTATTGTAATGCACTGCTAGGTGGTTGTCCTGCATCTTCAATAAACAAGCTACAGATAGTACAAAATGATGCGGCAAGAGTCCTTACCAGGTCAAGAAAATATGATCATATTACTCCAATTTTACAGTCACTGCACTGGCTACCTATTAAGTTTCGTATCAGTTACAAAATATTATTACTTGCCTATAAGGCCCTAAATGATTTAGCTCCTGCGTACCTAACTAATCTTCTATCATGCTACAATCCAACCCGCTCCCTAAGGTCGCAAAAACTCTGGACTCTTGTAGTACCTAGATAGCAAAAGTCCACTAAAGGAGAGAACTTGTTCATATTTGGCTCCCAAACTCTGGAATACCCTTCCTGATAACGTTTGGGGTTCAGACACACTCTCTCTATTTAAATCTAGATTAAAGACACATCTCTTTAGCCAAGCATTCATATAATGCATCTCACAATCTTGTACTGCTGGTATATCAGAACAAACGCACATTATTATGCTTTAGCTTGGTTTGAACAGATAATTTCATCCAGGGCAGGGCTCGAAATTGCGACCATTTTGGTCGCATATGCTCCCGAAATGTAATCTGTGCGACTCCAAAATATATTTGGGAGCATTTGTGCGAGTGCAAATAATTGTCCGGTGCGAACTCTAACTAAACGTTTGCGAATACTGCACAGCATGTGCCACGTGACTGGGAGCTAAAGCAGGTTAAAATTTTTCATTTGCGCGCTGGTCTGAAGTGCGCTTTTTCTGAGCCCTGTACCCGAAACGTGCTAACTAAAAAGCCTGTCTAACAGTGCCTGATTACTAAACTAAGTTATCTTTTGAGCTAATACTGTCAAAACACACAAGGTTTACATATAGACTCAGTTGTTTATGTTTGGAATGAAAGTAAACTGGTAAGTGGAACGGATGCGTGCCTGTATATATTAGATGCGTGCAGCTCTTAAAGTACAGAATTAAACATGTAGCCGACTGTCATAAAGGATGGTTCCCCTAAAATTTTATTTATGTCATTATTTACTCACTCACATGTTCCAAACCTGTATTCATTTTATTTCATGTGTTGAACACAAAAGAAGATATTTTTAAGAATGTGGGAAACCAAACAGTTGCTGGTCCACTTGATAGTAGGATATAAAACAATACTATGGAAGTCACTCTGGACCAGCAGCTGTTTGGTTTTCCACATTCTTCAAAATAGCATGCATGTTCATCAGAAGAAAGAAACTCAGGTTTAAAACTAATTTTGAGTGAGTAATAAATGGTATTAATATAAAACACTATACAGAATTGACAGACAGATGATACAATTTATTCTTTAATGTTAAAAAGAACAAAACACAAAGAGAAAAACATAACTCACTTCTTTGACTAAAAATAATACAAATACTTTAATAGGAATCAATCTATATAGTGTTTTTTATATTTGTTAATTCAATTTCTTGAATGCTCCTGCTAAATATGCCTATTGTACCTGAAAATTTAACACTGTTTGTATTTATTTGTAGTAGTAATGTGTATCTTTTTTCTTATTTTTTTCATAGCAAAAAGATAAAATAATGAAAAAGATTTTTATCTTCGCCCAACTTTGGCCTAAATATCCACCATTATTATTTTATATTTTGTTACCTGAAAGGCTTTGTCTTAATAATAGGGAAATTAATTTGGCCGTACTGCTCAGACAAACTGGTAAAACTAACATGACAAAGATTCGTGACAAAATCGTGAAATGTCTAAAAAAAAAATATATTATATTCTTGGGCATATCGCCCACCCCTACTTGGAACTGACCGTTTTTTTGACCACACTTTTAATTTTCCAAATGTAATTTGTGTGGAAATATTATCAAGTCTGTAAACAGCCAAAACAGAAGCCAGAGACGCTGAAGATGGACACAAAGAAAAGAAAATACTGTAGCAGCCTGAGCAAGCTCAACGTTCACTATGCGAAATATAGAAATAAATCCTAAATATTGAATTGGGAGTGGGGGTCTATATGAATGTATTTCTGAGGGGAACTGTTTGAGAAAAGTTTAAATGGACATTTTCTTCTCATCTTGCCTCTGTATATTGCATGTATAAAAAAAAAAGCACTGCAGCTTAAGGATCAGTTTAATTGATGAAGCTTTTAATCGTCAGGAAGGATGTTGCCCGCCTTTCCGCTCAATTGGCAGTTTGTGTTGCCCTTAATATTCAGTGGGCTCCTAATTGTTTTTTGGTGCTCCCTAAATTCTTGAAGTTGGGAGCACCAGTACTACCCAAGTAAAAAAGTTAATTTCGAGAGCCCTGCAGGGTTAATCCTGGATGGAACAACTGCTACCTACTTGTCTTTATTGTAATCTCTGTTTCTGCCACGGGATGTTAGCTAGGAATTACACAAGCTTCAGTCTGGATCCAATTCTTAAACGATCTGAGATGACCGAACACCTGAGAAGAGATGATGACAACCCCTTCGGAGGACCTCAGAGGAAGCCAATCATCAGCGATTAAACTGAATTAACCAAATTTTGCCATAAATGGGTGGATAGCAGCTAGGGACAACCTACAGCCCCCTGAACGTTAGTAGCGGAGTCTAGGACACATAGATGAGCCCCAGAGACAGATCTCCACAAGGACCTCATCACCTAGACATCCATCGGGAAAAGACCACTGGAACCAGTGGACCACTTACAATCATAACTTTGCTGCAGTTTGAACAAACTACTGTTCGTGGCCGGAGGGGAACTGCTGCCCCCCCCCCCACTGAGCCTGGTTTCTCCCAAGGTTTTTCTCCATTCTGTCACCGATGGAGTTTTGGTTCCTTGACTCTGGCTTGCTTAGTTGGGGACACTTCATTTCCAGCAAATCATCGACTTGATTGCACAGATATTATTTAAACTGAACTAAGCTGGACGATCCATCACTAAATTCAATAATGAAATGCAATCAGCTGAAAATTGATGTGTTAAATTCCTGTCATTTACATTATTGACACAATTTTCACAATTTTGATACTGTGCAGTGCTTTGTTACAATTTGTATTGTTAAAAGCGCTATATAAATAAAGGTGACTTGACTTTATGACAAACAAGATACTGTGAATTACAGAATGTACAATGTTTTTTAAATGTATAAATTGCATGTGCTCAGCGTTTATTATGAGTGGGTAGAATCCACAGCTCAGAACTCATGAGTACTTTAAAATAGGCTACTCTTTTACTCTTACCCAAGTAGGTTTTTGGATAAGTACTTTTACTCACACTACATTTTTTGGAAGGTAATGGTACTTTTACTTGAGTGTGTTTTTTCAGTACTCTTTCCACCACTGCATGTTACCCAACAAATACAAAAGCTGGCAGCAAGGGGTAGGGTTGCACGGTTTACCGGTACTACGGTAGTATCGTGATACTAAGGGTCCAAAATACTGGCGGTGCCACTGTATTTTTTAAACGGTAGTATCGTCATTACGGTTCTACCGTAAGTAATGTTGTATGTGGCCTGTGGGGCAGTCGCGAAAATGTTCGAACACTTGTGCCTGCAAATAAACAATATAGCGTCTTTTTTTGTCCTGTCACCTTTCTGCGGTGCCCTTTAAGTGTACAAAATACTGTGTAGAAGAATTCGCGCCTTAAATGCCATATATGGTATTGTGTATTTTCCGAATGCTTCAGTTCAAACACGCATCTGATTTAGTTCCTTTTTAATTTGCAATCGTCTGTTCCTGTGAATACAATTAATTTAAATACAGCGTTTGACCGCGACAATCTCTTAAAAAAGAGCAACTCACGTAGCGAAATATGGAATTACTTCGGGTTTTTACCTGATGAGACTGGAAAACCTATTGATGATGGAAAACCAATCTGCCGTGAATGCCTACAGAGAATTCAAGCTAAAGGGGGAAACACCAGCAACCTCATTAAGCACCTTCGGATGCATCCCACATCTTTTACAGAGTACACGAAGGTTAGTGGAACTTATTTAACCTTCATTTTTGAAGATGTCCTGTTTAACATTACAGTAAGGTGTTGCACATTATTTGCGCTATCTGAGAGAGGGACTGAAAAGATAAAAAAAAATAGCAGCTTAAACACTGCATTTTAAAATAATAACTTTATATATAGTAACGTTATGTATATATCTTTCAGTTGGTCTGTTGCTCTTTTGTCCACCTTCTGGATCAAGTAAATGGTTACGAGAAACTTTGCAACAATCTTTCCGATGAAGAATGCAGTTATATTCATTAACATTTGCAGTCTGTTCTTGTCAGCCCTTTATTAATTTATAATGTTAAAATCAGCTTGTTTCCTTCCTAAATATATCCGTGTTTTGAACGGGTGAGTCAATGATTAAATGAGCCATTCATGAAGGTAGTCACTTGCTTCATTCCTGAAGCGATCAGATGTTTCTGTTGAATGATTCAGTTAATAAATCATTAAGAACGACTGCCATCTACCGGAAGTTTTAGTTTCCCATTTAAGGTAGTCCCATAAAATATTTTTTTTCAACATTTCATATATTTGTATTTGGCATTTTATGTTTAAAACTTTATATATAAATACTAATTATTTATGCAGTTGTAATTGCAGTGTTAATGTCACTTCAAGTGCAGCTTCTGTGCCACTTCTGCAGTTCTATCATGTTTTGATTACACTGATTTCATTTGATTAATTAAAAAAATGTCATATTATACTGATTGTATTTGATTAAATTTACCATACTAATGTATTATAATGTAAAGGTAAAACAAATTTCTGTTTTCTATTGTACTGAAAATAAAATTTGAAATGGGCTATTGAATATATAATTTGTTTTATATTCAAAATTAAAAAAAAAAAGTTTATGCATTTTACAAACTAACAGAATTCAAGTAATTAATTTAATTTTGTTTCATTTTTCAGAATCAGAACCATGCTGCCCTAACTGGTGCCCAAAGCCATACAGCTACCCCTGCCACCAGCAAGTTGCAACCCACCATTGACAGCCTCTTTGAGAATTCCAAGAAGTATGAAGCAACATCCAAAGAAGCAGCTGTTCTAAACAGAGCTGTGGCCGAATTCATTTGTCTTGACCAAATACCAATATATACAGCGGACAGGTTTGGATTCAAGCAACTAGTTAAGAAGCTAAACAGCAAATATGAGCTGCCCATCAGGAACTTTTTCATGAATAATGAAATACCAAAATTGTACACAGAAACTAGAGAGACAATAAAAGCAGAACTTGAAGGATCTGGTTTTTATGCCTGTACAACAGACCTCTGGACCAGCAGAACAATGCAGTCCTACATGGCTGTAACTGCTCAGTTCATAACAAAGGATTGGCAGATGCAGTCATGGTGCCTGGGCTGTGCAGAACTTAATAGTGACCATACAGCAGAGAGCCTAAGTGAGGCCTTCTCTGAGATGTTGGGAGAGCAATGGGGGCTCAATTTATATGACCTGGCAGGAATTACAACTGACAACGCTTCAAATAACATCAAGGCCTTCTCTGATTGTAACTGGATTCCATGCTTTGGGCATAATCTTGACTTGGCAGTTCACAAGGGCCTCAGCGTTGATCATGTAAGCAATACCTTATCTCGGCTTAGAAGAACTGTCTCTGCTTTTTCACGATCCGCCAAACTGACAAGACTGTTAAAGTCAAAGCAGGCTGACCTTGGTGTACCACAACACAAACTGATACATGACGAACCTACCCGTTGGGGGTCAGCATATGACATGGTGGAACGCTTTTTAGAACAGCAGCAAGCTGTTTGTGCTGCGTTAGCTGATAACAGAAACAAGTGGCACCTCATGATACAATCAGAAAGAGGTACAAACAACGTTGAACTGTTGTACATTTTTAGACCCGAGATTCAAAGACACCTTTGTATCTGATGTACAAGAGGTGGAAGCACGGTTTCAGCAGCAGGTTGAGGAAAGCTTGATGCATGCAGTCCCATCAGCGAAGATCCCAAATCAGCCTAATTTCAGGTGTCCAAAGTCAGGGCTAAGTGGACTTTTGGCAGGTATTATGAATGAAAAACGAGGAGCAACGGCACACACAACTGAGGATGATGTTACGGTTTCTGCAGCAGAACCACAGGTAAGATTACAGTGTACTCCATTTTGTATGTTTCTATAAAATTAATTTCAGCACTGTAGCTAATAATGTGAACAGATATGACTTAATTGAATGTTTATGTATTTGCATTCACAGCAAAAGCTAAGGAGGGAATTGGAAATATATCGCAAAATGCCAGAGACAGATGCAAGAGATGACCCACTCAAATGGTGGAGATTAAATGAGGGCAGCTTTCCAGTCCTGTCGTTGTTCGCAAAAAGATACCTGTGTATATCTGCCACGAGTTGTGCATCAGAACGCATTTTTAGTACATCGGGCAATATATGTTCACCCCTCCGTTCAAGGCTGACCTCACATCATGTGGATATGCTGGTGTTCCTGGCCAAGAATCTGCACCAGGTCAATAAATTGGACACCTAAACTGTAAAGGCACCATCATTAATTTACTCAGAAACAGTAAAATGTTCTAATGTTCTTGAATGAACTTTTCAGATGAATATATGAATTATTCTTATTTCATACTACCCTGAGGAGAGTTGCAATTTGCATGATTTCCTTACTGTACAGATGAAGTACGTGTGTGGCACATTTAATCAGTTGCTTCATGACTGTTCTTGAGTTTTTCAAAGAGCCAGTTATTCTTTCTCATTAAAAAGGGATTCTGAGGACAATTTGGTCTGTTTTCATTTATATCTGCGCATTTCTGACAATTGTCTTTATTTTGTAGATCTGAATTATGAATTAATACAATATGGCATGGTATCGCGATACTACTTGGTATCGTGATACTTCAGCTGGTATGGTATCGTAACACGTGTTTATGGTATCATGACAAGAGAACAGATTTAGAATCAGGATTAGGGATTGAAATTAACAAGAACAAAAACACTGCTTTAAGTTTTTATCATACAAACATTAATATCTTATCTACAAAACATCCCTTAAATATTATCTATAAATAATAAGTGAGCCCTTAAAGATTTAATAATTTTCATTTGTATAAACATAATAACTATTGGTACAACATGCGTCACATGAAGGCCAGGATGTATATGGAAATGAAGCTTCATGTCCAAATAGTTGAATTTGATCTATTTTCAACGGTTGAAAACAAATGTGGGTCACTTTGAAAAATAAATAATTTTGAACTACAATACAACAAATGTTGCTCAGTTAAATGAAACTGAGCTTTAAAAAAATAAATCCATATGACATTTAAAAATGTAACTTTCTTCAAATATAAATTACTTTTACTAGAAAGTAAATTATAATTTTTTCTAGACTGAGACCTCTGGTTGTGTTGACACAGAACGACCCCAATCCAGGTCTTACATATTAATGGACATATGTGGTATTACTCCTCTCCTCCGTGTGATGAAGGTAAAACTAACCTGTTTGTGTCTCGATATCTTCATGTTTCACACTGAATGCTTCTTCAATCTTCACATCTTCGCTCTCCTCTTTAATAAACGCCATCTTTATAATGGCGTGTCACATGGAGCTCAGTCGCATGTCCAGGAGTTTTTCTGTTTAGACAATTTGTCATATGTAAGATTAATAATAAATCCCGGTCTCAATCAGCTCAGCGCACTGACAAGAGTGTCTTTCAAAGTGTTAGTAAATGGTCCCGATTGGTCTAAAACACTCAAAACTGTAAATATAAATTAATGAAAGTGCACGAAATATAGAAACAGTTAATAATAACTCCAAACCAAACTGATTCATGATAAAGGGAGCGAAATGAGATGCACCTTTTCAGTGACGGCTACGTTGTACTCACAAAAATAACGTTCATTAATGTTAGCTAAAGCATTACAGTCCTACATT
>JAPDDN010000140.1:0-93007 GCA_027422405.1 Ptychobarbus kaznakovi
AGCGCGCCCGTTTTAAGTCTGTTGACTTCTGAGTCTGACATTAATCTAAGTCAAGGGTCCCCACACTTTTGTGTCGGTCTACTTTACAAATTAGAAATTGCGAGCTCCTTTCAAAACCTTGCGACATCTGTGGCATTGTGCTGGTGTGATAAAACTGCAAATTTTAGAGTGGCCTTTTAAAGTGGCCAGCCTAAGGCACACCTGGCACTAAATCATGCTGTCTAATCAGCATCTTGATATGCCACACACCTGTGAGGTGGAGATGGATTATCTCGGCAAAGGAGAAGTGCTTATTAACACAGATTTAGACACATTTGTGAACAATATTTGAGAGAAATATTGTGTACATAGAAAAAGTCTTAGATCTTTGAGTTCAGCTCATGAAAAATGGGGGCAAAAACAAAAGTGTTGCATTTATAATTTTGTTCAGTATACAGGTGCATCTCAAAAAATGTGAATGTCGTGGAAAAGTTCTTATTTATTTCAGTAATTCAACTCCAATTGTGAAACTCGTGTATTAAATAAATTAAATGCACACCGACTGAAGTAGTTCAAGTCTTTGGTTCTTTTAATTGTGATGATTTTGGCTCACATTTTACAAATCCCACCAATTCTCAATCTCAACAAATTAGAATATGGTGAAATGCCAATCAGCTAATCAACTCAAAACACCTGCAAAGGTTTCCTGAGCCTTCAAAATGGTCTCTCAGTTTGGTTCACTAGGCTACACAATCATGGGAAAGACTGCTGATCTGACAGTTGTCCAGAAGACAATCATTGACACTCTTCACAAGGAGGGTAAGCCACAAACATTCATTGCCAAAGAAGCTGGCTGTTCGCAGAATGCTGTATCCAAGCATGTTAACAAAGTTGAGTGAAAGGAAAAAGTGTGGAAGAAAAAGATGCACAACCAACCGAGAGAACCGCAGCCTTATGAGGATTGTCAAGGAAAATCGATTCAAGAATTTGGGTGAACTTCACAAGGAATGGACTGAGGCTGGGGTCAAGGCATCAAGAAGCACCACACACAGACGTGTCAAGCAATTTGGCTACAGTTGTTGTCAGAGGCGTCTTAACTGGGCTAAGGATAAGAAGAACTGGACTGTTGCCCAGTGGTCCAAAGTCCTCTTTTCAGATTAGAGCAAGTTTTGTATTTAATTTGAAAACCAAGGTCCTAGAGTCTGGAGGAAGGGTGGAGAAGCTCATAGCTCAAGTTGCTTGAAGTCCAGTGTTAAGTTTCCACAGTCTGTGGTGATTTGGGGTGCAATGTCATCTGCTGGTGTTGGTCCATTGTGTTTTTTGAAAACCAACGTCACTGCACCCATTTACCAAGAAATTTTGGAGCACTTCATGCTTCCTTCTGCCGACCAGTTTTTTAAAGCTGCTGATTTCCTTTTCCAGCAGGATTTGGCACCTGCCCACACTGCCAAAAGCACCACATGGTGTTGGTGTGTTTGACTGGCCAGCAAACTTACCAGACCTGAACCCCATAGAGAATGTATGAGGTATTGTCAAGAGGAAAATGATAAACAAGAGACCAAAAAATGCAGATGAGCTAAAGGACACTCTCAAAGAAACCTAGGCTTCCATACCACCTCAGCAGTGCCACAAACTGATCACCTCCATGCCACGCCGAATTGAGACAGTAATTAAAGCAAAAGGAGCCTCTACCAAGTATTTAGTACATATACAGTAAATTAACATACTTTCCAGAAGGCCAACAATTCACACAAAAAAAAAATTATTGGTCTTATGAAGTATTCTAATTTGTTGAATAGGTGGGTTTTTGTTAAATGTGAGCCAAAATCATCACAATTAAAAGAACCAAAGACTTAAACTACTTCAGTCTGTGTGCATTGAATTTATTTAATACATGAGTTTCACAATTTGAGTTGAATTACTGAAATAAATGTACTTTTCCATGACATTCTAATTTATTGAGATGCACCTGTATATAGGGAATAATTGGTAAGATACCTTTAGGTCAATCTTTTATTTAAGCCATGTGCTATGCCAGATAGATTTGTAATGTATGCCTAAGTTGGTTTGTGCTCAAAACATGAAATGCACAGTTTAATGGGTGTGAAGTTAAACAAATTTTACTGATATGCTGTATCGTCATGAAGTCATCTCCAACTTTGAGCCTCAACATGAAAGACAGTCCAACAGTGCTGAAATGAAGAGCAAATTTGACAATTAAAGTTGAATTATGCCTTGTAATTCACATTATAATGCATCTCATGAATAATTTTAACTACAATTATAATACTTCATAATACCTATCTATTCATTGTTACACCTTTAGAAAGTACAGTAAAATGAATTTGAACACATGACAAACCTTCAAATTTTATAATACATTTTAACTTTGGTTACTATTATTTATTATATGAAAATACATAATGCATTAGAGGGTGTATTATGAATACAATTGTAAAACGTTATACATAAAGACTTAAAGTAAACTGTTACCCTTTCGCTCTTCTGACCAATATTAATCTAGCTCTCAATATTTATTTTTTGGAAAGTCACAGAAATGCTAACATAGATTTATTTTTCTTAGCTACTTGAGCAAATGGAAATAATTTTTACCCCAGAAATGGGAGGTTTAATAAATATAGCCATTATAACGGTGTTGTTCTCAATAACATTTGCATATTCATTTACATTACATTTACATAGTCATTTAGCAGACGCGTTAATCCAAAGTGATTTACAAATGAGGACAATAGAAGCAATCAAAACCAACAAAAGAGCAACAACATGCAAGTGCTATGACATGTCTCGGTTAGCTTAACGGTGTACACGTAGTAAGGTTGTTGTTTTTTTTAAGAAAATGAGTAGATAGAATATAGAAAAAAATAAAATAGTGTTTTTTGTTTGTTTGTTTGTTTGTTAAGGAAACAAGTAGATAGAATAGAAAAAAGAAAGCTAGTGTTAGTTTTTCAAGAAAAGATTCAAGATTTTTATTCGTCACATACACAATTATACAGAATATAATCAGCAGTGAAATGTAAGTCAGGTCCACTCCATGGACAGTGCAATTATATGAAATACAAACATAAGATAATAAACATAAATATAGGTATGGAAAAAAATGAAGTAGAAAATATAAAATGTAATAAAATGTGCAATAAAATAATTTACTGGACAGCATATTGTAGACTTAATAAATAATAATATAAGCAGGAATGTGCAAGAAGAATGTGCATACAGGGTATATACATAGCAGCTATACAGATGGTGGAGAATAATAAATATCTTAGTGATTATTAAATTGAGTCATGTTGATGTTATGAGATTGAGTTTGAGTTTAGGAGCCTGATCGCCTGGGGGAAGAAGCTCCTCCCAAGTCTCTCAGTTCTTGCCATCATGCTACGGAAGCGCTTGCCAGATGGCAGTAAAATGAAGAGACGGTTACCAGGGTGATTTAACCTGTTAACCAGCACTCCCCATTTTGGGATTTTGGGACTCGCAGTTAAAAAAGACGTACCAAACTTAAAATTATAACAGGTGCTGACTTCAGTGTGCTACACAGACCATTTTTGTGTCTTTGAAAGAAGACCCTTTGGGCTTTACTATCCATCATCCAGAATTGATAATGCTCAAAAATATAAAAAGTTATAGAGACTGAAGTGCCTTTAAAAAAGTGTACCACACTGATTGACAAAAATAAATAATTGTATTTCATATAAAAATTTGTGCTGTCAAAGTTAACGAGTTAATAACGCGTTAACCCAAATTCCTTTTAACAGCACTAATTTTATTAATGCGTGATTAACGCAGCGCGTATTTTCTGTTTGACCCGTGGCCGAACCCGTAGTTGGAGAAATGGAGATGCACAGTGTTGCCAACTTAACAGCATTGCAGACCCCTTTAGCGACTTTTTTTCCCCTAAAAAAAGCAACCAAACATTATTTAGTCTCCGAGAATCGCCGGTACTGCCGCGCAAGCGAGAAGTCTTGCTTCCCCAGCACGCGCACACACCCCTCTCTCTCTCTCTCTCTCTCTCTCTCTCGCTCTCTCTCTCCGCATCTGCTCAGTTTCTATTCAGCACACGCACACACAACTCTCTCTCTCTCCGCGTCTGCTCAGTTTCTATTCAGCATGCACGCACACACACATCTCTCTCTCTCTCTCTCTTTCTGCATCTTCTCAGTTTCTGTTCAGCGCGTGCACACACCAAAGGCACACACACATATCTCTCTCTTTTCGTATCTGCTCAGTTTCTATTCAGCACACACACACACACACATCTCTCTCTTTCTCTCTCTCTCTGCATCTGCTCAATTTCAGTTCAGCGTGCGCACACACCATAGGCACACACATCTCTCTCTCTCTACGCGTCTGCTCAGTTTCTGTTCAGCACGCGCACACACATCTCTCTCTCTATCCTTGTCTGCTCAGTTTCTGTTCAGCGCGTGCACACACATCTCTCTCTCTCTCTCTGCATCTGCTCAGTTTTTGTTCAGCGCGCGGCAGAGAAGAGCAGAGCTTAATTAAGTTAAACAGATATCGTTGCTTGCTTCTCTATTTTACATGCAAGTATAGCCAAAACCACAGCACAGCTATTGTCGTTATCTTATGCGTATTTTATTTAATCAGACAACAGCTCGATTATAAGGATTTTTGTGCAGATTAACATATTGTAAAGAAGAGCTAGTTATGTAGTCTTAATGGGTCGCGTTTCAATCACTTTTTCATATTCATTCCGTTGTCTGACAACAGAAACAGTAAAATATATAAATAAAAACAGTTTTATTGAGAATTTAGCTGCATCAAAATACAGTATGTGGGCACAGAGAGGCAAACAAATGTAATAATAAACAATATAGGCTATGTACATTTTGCATGTTCAGAAGAAGTGAGCTGCCCTGTCCTGCAAAAAATTTAAACAGGTTTGTGTAAGTATTGCTCAGTGCAAAGAAAGAGAAATATTAGGAACCCGGTGTTTCTTTTTTCATGTGTCTAATAGACATGAACAAGTTCTTTGAAACACATCTATTACCTTTGAAAAATGTCTAGTCTTCATGCTCTATGTTGACTATGGTTTCAATAATATTAAACAACATTTGCATAAAGCTTCCATATCTGTCCATGCCCATGCTGATTAGAGTATTAAAAACTTGAAAAGTATTAATTTAAGGTACATTTAGAACAAATAAAAATGTGTGATTAATTGCGATTAATCGCGAGTTAACTCATGACAATCATGCGATTAAATATTTGAATCGATTGACAGCCCTAATAAAAATACATGAAATAAGTCCTGGAGCAATCGAGAAAAGTAATGGGTTGAAAGTCACATGTCTCATGAGTTTATATTTTAAATCTGAAGAAGATACCACTAAAAAAATTAGATTTTCCTGAGACTATATATAATTGAGGAGTTCTACAAACTATTAAACTATTTTAGTCATTATACATACCACTGTATGTTTTTCAATTATACAATTATTATAGACAGAATCTTAGACATCATATAAGTGATTTATTTGACAACAAAAAAATACAATAAGAATAATTTGAGTAATAAAACGAAAGAAAGAAAAAAAATAGCTGTATGTAGTACATACTCACATACATAATCTGATTGCCAGACATACACTGATATTGCCACTGCCAGCCATTCACACTGATTGCTGTTAATATTTCAGTAATCACACACTGATGTGCGGGGTAATACAGATGATAATCATACAGATATGGGACATATAATCATTCATAGGCATTCATAGCCCTCATTCAGTCAGAGTAATCACAACTGATATCAGCCACACAGATGTCAATCATACAGATAAAGCCATATTCCCCACAAAACACACATACACATATATAAAAAATGTAAAAAATAAAATAAAAATAATAATAGGTTTATTTTGTCCAAAAAGCCGATCGCTAAGTTCCGCCCCCATCAGATGACAGGTACGTCACAGCGTGCATCACAGCCCTTAGAAGAGAGCGCGAGAATTAAAAAATATATATATAAAAACCTTCGTCGATGCTTGAGGCTTAGACCTTCAGAATGATATATATTTTGTCAAGATTAATGTTGTCCCGTTTCATTTAATCTATTTGTAAACAATGACATGTGCAAACAAAGAGCGTTCAGAGGGCCATCTTCCTTGTGCAGCTTAACAGGTTAAGTCCTTGATGATTTTGACAGCTCTGCTTTGGCAGCGTTTGAGGTAGATGTCCTGCAGAGAGGGGAGAGCAGACCCTGAGATGCGCTCAGCTAAGCGCACAACTCTCTGCACTTTCTCTGCACTTGAAAGAGTCAATACAATTTCTATGGCCCCTGAATAGAAAGAATAGAGCTTTGCCTGGCTTTCTTAGGGGACTCAGGACACAACCCTCACCTCTCCACAGTGGGGGAGTGTATGGCTCCTAGTAGTTACTGTGTTGTCCTGGCATATGCAAATAGAGGGTCAAGTGTGTGTGGGTGAAGAGGACACGCAGTTTTTAGAGAGAATAGAGCAGGGGGACTCAGGACACAACCGTTTATAAAAAAAGAAGTGTGTGTGGTTTTTTTTATTTTATAAAAAAAGACAGATAGATCAAATAGAATTAGAATAGAGAGTGCTAGAGTTAGAAGGTTAAATAAAGATTGAAGAGATGTGTTTTTAGCAGTTTCTTGAAGATGGCTAAGGATTCAGCTGCTCTGATTGAGTTGGGCAGATCAGTCCACCAGGTGGGAACAGTTAATGACAAGGTGATTTTGTGCCTTTTTGGGATGGCACAATAATGCGTCGTTCACTTGCAGAATGCAAGCTTCTAGAGGGCACATAGGTCTGAAGTACTGAATTTAGGTAAAGGGGTGCAGAGCCAGAGGTAGTTTTGTAGGCAAACATTTATGCCTTGAATTTATGCGAGCAGCTATTGTTAGCCAGTGCAAAATTGATGAACAGAGGTGTGACATGCGTTCTTTTCAGCTCATTAAAGATTAATCTTGCAGCGGCATTTTGGATTAATTGTAGAGGTTTGATGGAATTGGCTGGAAGACCTGCCAAGAGAGCATTGCAATAGTCAAGTCTGGACAGAACAAGAGCTTGAATAAGGAGTTGTGTTGCATCTACATTATTGTTATTATCATTAATATGAATTATTATTATTATTATTGTATATTCCTCTACATACTCTGAACTACAGCAAGCAGTAATGCAAAATAAAGCAATTACAGTGAAAGTTGCAAGCTTGAATTGAGTGAAAGTTGAGCAAACGTTTAAGTAAACAGTATGCATTATCTTTTGGTGAAAATGGCTTTATCCATTGAGGACAAAGTACAACTACCCTGAATAATGCAACACGACCTTTGCCCAAATCATGTTTTGCACATAGTCTATACATTTGGAGACTTGTTCCCCAGATCACACTGCACTTATGAAGCAGAAATATTTCACCATGATTTCTGGGAGTTTATTTGTGTTTCTACTGCTTTGTGGAGTAGAGGCTGTTCATGCTGGCAAGGTTTTGGTGTTGCCAGGTGAGTACAGCCACTGGCACAACATGCGTGCCATCATTGATGCGCTGGTCGATCGTAACCACAGTGTGACGGTTCTGGTCAGTTCTTCATCACCTACTGTACCACACACACGGAAGGAGCAGTTTAATTTCAGTGTGTTTAAAGTCAACATGAAGAAAAAAGAGGCCAATGCTGTGTGGAGTGAGTTCATTAATCTCTGGATGAATGACTCAGTCACCAAATATGAGCGAATCTTCATGGTCTGGCGAGTGATAACCAACTTTATGGTGCTCGCTGATGATGTTTGCAAGGGTATGCTTCACAATGAGGATCTTTTACATTTGCTTCGGGAATCTCATTATGATGTGCTTTTTTCTGATCCTATGATGCCATGCAGTGACTTGATGGCACAAACTCTGAATATCCCGCACGTCCTGTCGCTGCGCTTGACATTTGCTTATACTTTCGAACGGCTTTGCGGTCAGATGCCTGCACCACCATCCTATGTTCCTGCAGCTGCTTTGCATGATCACCTCACCGACCATATGAGCTTCACAGAGAGAGTGGAAAACATGCTCCTCTACATTATACATACAACAATATTCCGACTGAATATGAAGTTTACTTTTGATACAATCTACACTGAAATATGGGGTAATTATTTTGTTTTGGCCACTTTTATGCATTAATTCTGCAGTTGTCTGTCTCTTTCTAGTTACTATTTACCATTGTGATGTACAAAAGTTGATGGTTAAGTACATTTTTCAATTAATATAAGCTATAGAATGTGTGACAGTATTTAGCAAACATATAGGCGTTAATAACATGATCTCGCTAAATGTATAATTCAAATGTAATTAAGTCTAAGATAATTTTCTAAGTATACTGCACAGAAAGCATAAGCAACATTTTTTAACAAATAATAATATGTATAATTCTACAATATTCCATCTATTTGATTGCCTGAGGGACATTCTAAGATTACTGATTCTGTCCAGTGGCACTGTTTTTTTTTTTAGCCTGTTTCTGACACTAAATAAAAAAAATGTAAAAGGTAATTGCGACTTTTTATCTCACAATTCTGATTTTTTTCTTGTAATTACATTTACATTTAGTAATTTTGCAGATGCTTTTATTCAAAGCGACTTACAATTGGGGAATACATAAAGCGATTAATCTTGAAGAGGCAAACAGACAGAGGAAGTGCCCATAACACCAAGTCTCAGGCATTGTTCAAATAAGTACAAGCTAGCAAGGGAAGGAGAGAAAGATAAAGAGAAAGCTGAAAGAGAAAAAAAAAATTGTTTTGTTTTTGTTTTTTTATGATGAAGTCAAGTAGTGTTGAAAGAGATGAGTTTTCAGTTGTTGCTTGAAGATTGACAGGGATCCAGCATTCCGGATGGGGGTGGGAAGATCATTCCACCAGCCAGGAATGGTGAACGAGAATGTTCTGGAGAGTGATTTTGAGCCTCTCTGTGATGGTACCACGAGGCGTCGCTCACTAGCAGACCTCAGACTTCTGAAGGGGATGTAGATTCGTAATAGTGAGTGGAAGTAGTCGGGTGCTGAGCCTGTGGTTGTTCTATATGCAAGCAACAGTGTCTTGAACTGGATGTGAGCTGCAACTGGTAGCCAGTGCAAGGAGACATAGAGAGGTGTAACATGGGCTCTTTTGGGCTCGTTGAAGACCAGTCGTGCCGCTACATTCTGAATCATTTGTAGAGGTTTGATTGTGTTTGATGAAAGTCCAGCCAGAAGAGCATTGTAGTAGTCCAGCCTGGAAACGACAAGGGCCTGGACAAGAAGTTGTGCAGCATGCTCTGTCAGAAAGGGCCTGATCTTTCTGATATTGTGTAGTGCAAATCTGTAAGATTGAGCATTCTTCGCAATGTGCTCTTTGAAGGTAAGCTGGTCATCAAAGATTACACCCAAGATTTCTGACCGAAGCTGATGGGGTAATTGTTGATGAACCTAACTGAATCGTGAAGTCATGCTGTAGAGTTGGAGTGGCAGGGGAGACAAGAAGCTCAGTCTTTGCCAGGTTGAGCTGTAGGTGATGTTTTTTCATCCATGTCGAGATGTCTGCCAGGCAGCCTGAGATCCGTGCAGCTACCGTTGGATCATCTGGTCGAAATGAGAGATAGAACTGTGTGTCATCAGCATAGAAATGGTAGGAGAAGCCATGTGCCTATATGATGGGACCCAGTGATGTAGTGTATATGGAGAAGAGGACGGGTCCAAGAACCGATCCCTGGGGAACCCCAGTGACCAATTGATGTGCTTTGGATGCCTCCCCTCCCCAGGCCACCCTGAAAGACCGACCAGTGAGTGGACGGGAGGATCTGATGATTGACAGTGAAAAAAGCGGCAGACAGATCCAGCAGAATGAGGACTTATGATTTGGAATCAGCTTTTGCAATTCGCAGGGCTTCAGTGAGAGTAGCGCAGTCTCAGTTGAATGGCCACTCCTGAAACCTGACTGTTTAGCGTCCAGTTTGTTGTTCTGTGAAAGAAACATTGAGACCTGGTTGAAGACAACTCGTTCGAGTGTTTTGGCTATGAATGGAAGGAGAGATAATTGCAAGATAAAGACAAGACAGAGCAGGTTACTTTTGGTATGAAACAAAGTTTCCGCTTCCAAATAATTGTTTCATTTTTTTATCAATTCAAGCAATAACTACCATTTTGTGGCTTTTTAATGTGTTGTGACCGATCACTTTAGTGCCTCAGTTCAAGCGGCATGTGACGATTTCATCTCTTCCTCTTTAGTAGTTATTGCACAAGATATACATGAATGAACATAAGAAGGTATCTTGTTTCAACTGCGGAAAGATTTCAATATGCATTATTTTTCAAGTTCAAGTCCACCGATAGGGCTGTGCAATTAATCGCATGCGATTATCATGTGCATCTCGTCAGTAAAGCCGGTTCCTTGATTAGCGGTAAATCTCCATCACCTGCTTTCAAATGGAGCGGCAGTTAATAATCGCATGCGATTAATTGCACAGCCCTATCCACCGACATTAATCTACTCCCCTGTCAGGTTTGTTTGTTTGGCAGATTAAGTGTTATGATTAGTCAGATCACCTGTCAATCAAACTTGCAGCAAAGGGTGAATTGTGAGAGGAAAATAGTCAATTGCAAGATATAAACTCACAATTCTAAGAAAATAGTCTCTTTTTTTTCCTCAAAATTAGACTTTCTAACTTACAATTGTAAGTTTATATCTCACAATTCTAAAAAAATTAAAAAAAAGCCAGAATTGTGAGTTTATACCTCGCAATTCTGAAAAAAAAAATCTAAATTGAGAGTTGTAAACTCGCAATTGTAAGAAAAATGTGGGAATTGCAAGATATAAAGTTGCAATTGCAAGAGAACTCTAAATTGCGAGTTTGTATCTTGCAATTATGAGAAAAAAGTCAAAGTCAGAATTGAGAGATGTAAATGTTTAATTATGAGAAAAAGTCAGAAATGTGTGATTTAAAAAGTCGCAATTAACTTTTAATTTTTTATTCAGTGGCAGAAACGGGCTTCGATATTTTTTTTCACCATTTGTATCATTTCTTTGTTCTCTTTCTATATTTCACTCGTACTGCATCGAGTATCGACGCTTAGTATGGGAAAAACCCTTGTTTCCTCTTCAACTGAAGCCTATTTCAATCACGCAGTTATAAAAACAGCGGGGCAGAGGATTTGAGCAGCCGTTGACAAGCGAGCTTCTGCTGATCTGCTTCACGCAACGCCAGACTCAGAGTGGATGAAGAGCTCATCCGCGTTATGACAAAGGCTGTCAACGAGCTCGGGCTCGAATGGTCTCCGCCTGAGGAACCATCTAGCAGCAGGCTGGACGAGTGGTTTCTTCCGGGGCGCCATCAGGTCCTCCGCCAACGCTCATCCCCCTTCTTCCCAAAGTACACAACGAGCTCATGAAATCATGGCGTGCCCCCTACTCATCTCGCATCCATCCTTCTGCTTCGGTTGCTCTCACATCCGTTGACGGTGCTGAAGAAAAAGGATTCGAGCACCTGCCTCCTCTGGATGAGTCTGTGGCCGTACATCTCTGCCCGTCCACAGCTATCGGATGGAAGGCGAGGGCGAGCCATCCGTCCAAGCCGTGCAGAGCCACATCTGCACTTGCTGGATGCGCCTACTCGGTGGCTGGACAAGCGGCTTCAGCGCTACACTCGATGGCTGTGCTCCAGATCTTCCAAGCCAAGATGCTCGCCAATGAGGGAGCCGGTCTGGATTCAGCCTCTCACAGGGACCTGAGGAGCACGACAGACAAGGCTCTACGCGCCACCAAAGCCACCACCCAAGCCATCGGGTGTTCGATGTCTAGCCTGATAGTGTTGGAGCGCCACCTCTGGCTCACAGTGATGGAGATGAAAGAGGCGGACAAAGTTCCCTTCCTCGACGCTCCAGTTTCGTCTGGCAGCCTGTTTGGACCAGCTGTGGAGGGCTTTGCTGAACGATTTACGGAGGCTCAGAAGTTATCTCAGGCGATGCAACACTTCCTCCCTAAGCGCACCAGCTCTTCCTCTGCTTCCAGTCGCCCCAGACCTGCGCCGACTCAGCAGACAGCTAAACCAACACAAAACAACCCGGAGCCCCGACCTCCTGAGGGTCAGCGAGATAGAGGGTGCTCACGCTCGGCACGACGCTACCCCTTCCCGGAGCGCCAAGGATCGCCTTGGATCCGGCGCCTCAGAAATTCTTCTGAACAGCCAGGCAGAAAGAGGAGGGGCCCGAGTCTCGCTACAGCTGGCCCACCCCACAAGCAGCCTCTAATGTGCCTCTCGCCACCCCGCTTAGCGCTGGGTGCAGAGGAAAGTGTGTTTATGGACCCTCACGGGCCCACTATAGCGCCCAGGTGTCCGACCGCTGTGATAGCGGACAAAATAAAACACATACATTTTCAAAATGAGAGCAAAAATCTTTTTCTGCCTACCATAAGTGTCCTGCCCTTATGCAGCCAGTCTGCACAGCCGTTTCAACCCCTTGCCATGCGGGCCGAGGCCTGGCAGGCCATCCCCGGTGTGTCAGCGTGGATAATGACTACGATAAGGCGAGGTTATACACTCCAATTCGCTCGAAGACCACCATGCTTCTGCGGTGTGCTCACTACCACAGTGCGCAGCAAGAACGCCCAAGTCTTCTGCGCAGAGGTGATGAATCTGCTAGAAAAGGAGCCATAGAAATCGTTGCTCCAGCCCAGAGCGAGTCAGGCTTTTACAGCCATTACTTCCTCGTCCCAAAAAAGACGGTGGCCTGCAACCCATTCTAGATCTCAGACTCCTGAATTATCCCCTAATGAAAGGTCGTTCAGGATGATCACTTTGAAACAGATCCTCCCGCAAATATGCCCAGGGGACTGGTTCATGTCGCTGGATCTGAAAGACGCATACTTTCACATCCAGATAGCCCCCCATCACAGACGATTCTTGGGATTCGCATTTGAAGGGGTGGCATATCAATACAAGGTCCTGCCATTTGGGCTGTCCCTGACTCCTCGCACTTTTACACGATGCATGGATGCGGCTCTCTCCCCTCTGCGACAGATGGGAATCCGCATACTCAACTACCTCGATGACTGGCTCGTTCTGCCCCAGTCGCAGGCGGTTTTAACATCACATAAGACCCTCCTCCTCAGCCACTTAGATTGCCTGGGGCTCAGGGTCAACTTTGCCAAGAGCATACTGTAACCCAGCCAACGAGTTTCGTTCCTGGGCACAGTTATCGACTCAGTGCAGATGAAAGCAACTGTCTCAGCGGAGCGAGCCACAACAATTCAGTGCCACTCGGCCTCCTTCAAGGAAGGTACCGCCTGTCCGCTCAAAGCTTTCCAGAAAATGCGGGGCCTTATGGCAGCGGCTTCGCCGGTACTTCAGTTGGGTCTGCTTCACATGCGACCCATCCAGTTCTGGCTGAAGCAGAAGGTTCCATCTGCATAACGGTGACTCGGGCCTGTGTATCAGCCCTGGCCTGTTGGAGGGACCCCTTCTGGCTAAAGCGAGGCGTGATTCTAGACATGGCGCACAGAAGGAAGGTTGTCACGACAGACACTTCCAACAAGGGTTGGGGAGCGTTGTGCGAGGGCAAACCGACCTTCGGCCTTTGATCCGAAGAGGAGTCGGGCCTGCACATCAACTGCCTAGAAATGGTAGCAGTGTGTCAGGCCTGTCAATTCTTCCTGCCGGACATTCGGGGACACCATGTGCTAGTATGCTCAGACAGCAGGTCGGTGGTGTCATACATAATTCACCAGGGCGGCCTCATCTCGAAGCGACTCTGCATGCTGGCGAACGACCTTCTTGTGTGGGCTCAGAACAATCTGCGCTCACTGAAGGCGACGCATGTGCCGGACAAAATGAACCAAGGAGCAGACATGTTGTCGAGGAACAATATCTGTTCCTCTCTCAAGCGAATGGCACGATATGGCATCCATGGCCTGAGTTATGGGCCCTGCATGTGTGACCGCTCGACGGGAGCCTTTCGTCCTCCTAGAGCGTGTTCCTAAACACTATGGCAGAATCTAGAGCCTCGTCTACTAGATGCTTCTACGCTCTGAAATGCTCCATTTTCTCGGCTTGGTGTCAAGACCGCGACTTAGACCCGGTCACTCTAAGGCTCACCTCAAGGCTCACCCTGTGCTTGGTGTATTCTATTGACTCCCCTGGGCCTAATCCAACGTGAGTCTTGGTTTCGAGTCGTTCTGCGTCATAGCACGGCGTAATTGGACTGGTTCCCATACTAAGCGTCGATACTCAACACAGTACGAGTGAAATATCGAAAGGGAACGTACTCGGTTACTATCGTAACCTCGGTTCCCTGAGATATGGGAACGAGTACTGCGTTCCTGGCCATGCTATGAGCTGCACGCTCCGTTGCTTCCTTCAAAGAAATCTGAGATGCCGTGGCAGGCAGCTGATTATATAGCCAGACGCCCCTCCCATTTTGGTGGGCTATGGCGGGCTGCATAACCATTGGCTCGCTCGCCACCACAGTGCATTGGTTAGTTTTTTTAATCCTACACGAACCAATCACGTGCAGTTATAACTGCATGATTGAAATAGGCTTCAGTTGAAGAGGAAAAAAGTGTTTTTCCCATACTAAGCGTCGATACTCTACGCAGTAATCGTTCCCATATCTCAGGGAACCGAGGTTACGATAGTAACCGAGTACGTTATTGTGCATTACAAGCATTAGTAATGGGGGCTTTTAGCCACTCCTTCTGTAGATTACATAGATACACAAGTCGGTGGTGACGATGACTTTATGAGTGAGCCATTAAGTAAGTAACTCAACCGATTACTTAAAAGTTAGTTACTAGGGGTGTAGACCTCAAATAACCCAATCAACAGGAAAAAAATAAGCATGTAAAGGCTTGAACCTGATTATTTTTTCAAATGGATTTAAAAATACATTTTATTTACAGTTTTCTTGAGTATTCATGAAAATATAAAATAGTTGACAGGCTGTAAATCAACAAGTACAGTGAGGGGGAAAAAATATTTAATTTTGTACGTTTGCCCCCTGACAAAGTAATGATCAGTCTATAATTTTCATGGTAGGTTTATTTGAACAGTGAGAGACAGAATAACAACAACAAAAAATCCAGAAATACGCATTTCAAAAAAGTTATAAATTGATTTGCTTTTTGATGAATGAAATAAGTATTTAAACCCCTATCAATCAGCAAGATTTCTGGCTCCCATGTGTCTTTTATACAGGAATGGAGCTGAGATTAGGAGCACAAAGGGAGTGCATCTAATCTCAGCTTGTTACCTGTATAAAAGACACCTGTCCACAGAAGCAATCAATCAGGTTCCAAACTCTCCACCATGGCCAAAACCAAAGAGCTGTCCAAGGACGTCAGGGACAAGATTGCAGACCTACACAAGGCTGGAATGGGCTACAAGACCATCGCCAAGCGGCAACAATTGGTGCGATTATTCACAAATGGAAGAAAAAATAAATAACTGTCAATCTCCCTCGGACTGGGGCTCCATGCAAGATCTCACCTCGTGGAGTTTCAATGATCATGAGAACGGTGAGGAGTCAGCCCAGAACTACACGGGAGGATCTTGTCAATGATCTCAAGGCAGCTGGGACCATAGTCACCAAGAAAACAATTGGTAACGTGAAGGACTGAAATCCTGCTGCGCCCGCAAGGTCCCCCTGCTCAAGAAAGCACGTGTACAGGCCCTTCTGAAGTTTTCCAATGATTCAGAGGAAAACTGGGTGAAAGTGTTGTGGTCAGATGAGACCAAAATTGAGCTCTTTGGCATCAACTCGCCGTGTTTGGAGGAGGAGGAGGAATGCTGGCTATGACCCCAAGAACACCATCCCCACTGTCAAACATGAAGGTGGAAACATTTTGCTGTGGGGATGTTTTTCTGCTAAGGGGATAGGACAACTGCACCACATCAAAGGGATGATGGACTATGTATCATTAGTCCATGTACCATCAGGGCCAGGGCACTGAAGCCAGCCAGGGCATTGAAAATGGGTCGTGGATGGGTATTCCAGTATGACAATGACCCTAAACACACAGCCAAGGCAACAAAGGAGTGGCTCAAGAAGAAGCACATTAAGGTCCTGGAATGGCTTAGCCAGTCTCCAGACCTCAATCCCATATAAAATCTGTGGAGGGAACTGAAGGTTTGAGTTTGAGCCAAATTGAGCCAAATGTCAGCCTCGAAACCTTAATGACCTGGAGAGGATCTGCAAAAAGGAGTGAGACAAAATCCCTCACGCGATGTGTTCAAACCTGGTGGCCAACTACAAGAAACATCTGACCTCTGTGATTGCCAACAAGGGTTTTGCCACCAAGTACTAAGTTATGTTTTGTGAAGGGGTTAAATACTTATTTCACTCATTAAAATGCAAATCAATTGATAACTTTTTTGAAATGCGTTATTCTAGGTTTTTTGTTGTTATTCAAATAAACCTACCATTAAAATCATAGCCTGATCATTTCTTTGTCAGTGGGCAAACGTACAAAATCAGCAGGGGATCAAATAATTGTTTTCCTCATTGTAGTATTTTTCTTTTTCAAGTTTTGTTTTTATAAATAATATTTATTATATGGTCCAACAGCTCTGGGATTATGCACTCTTTGAGCTCTTGTAGATGACTGATTACCTGGAATAGAATCTTTGTTGCAGTATAATGTATAGTGCAGGCGTATCGAAAGAGATCAGGAAAAGGATGCTGTAGATAAGGCAGAAGAATGCAAAAATGTTGAACACTTGATCTACTGTACATAAACTGAGTGGCACTGTATCTCCGTATGTCTCAGGAAAACCCACAACAATGTGTGAGACCATGGGAAAAGCCGACATCTGGTTGATTAGAACTTACTGGGATTTTGAATATCCACGCCCACTCCTGCCTAATTTTAAATTTGTTGGAGGACTACACTGCAAACCCGCTAAGCCTCTGCCAAAGGTAATGACTTTGCTTTCTGTTTTGAAATATCTGCTCTTCTGAAATATTCTTGATGTCTTTATATATTATTTTTTTTACATCATTCCATCAATCCTTACTTCAAGTAATATTATAACTTCATGCCTGTGGATGTATGTATGGAACAGCATTTAATTTAGCTCCTAACATGTTATGTGGCAGCGCAGTCATCAAAGTCTGACTATGGCAGGCATACATTGTACTTTATAGACCGTCAGTTGGCAGTCTTTATCCATATTGGTCTTACACCCAGGGGTTAAACGGGTGAGAAAATGTATCCCAAACTGAGGGCTCAAACAAACATCAAATGGCCTAAAGCCTTATAAACACCAGCATGCCTAGACCATAACGCGATCACCACATTTTTTAAGTGCCACCTAGTCACTAAAACTATAGACATGTTAACAATAACTCATAGTTTGACTAAATAGGAAGAAAAAACTTCCAAACCCCACTCACTGGAAACTATATTCAGTCTAATCAGTAAACTGATGCTGAACATGTTCATCACGTTCACTTTGAATGCCCAATACAATGTAGTTCACCTTAGTTTTTCAAGTGCTGTTATATTAGGATGTTGGATCATCAGATCTTGAATTCTTAAATTTGTGATCCCACGCTACGTTGACGTCAAAAGATACTGTGGAATTGTGAGATATGGTCCCTGTAATGCAGTTCGTAGATCAGGAAGAAGGAGGTGGGAACCGGCGAACATTTAAACACTTTAATAATAAAATAAACAAACACAAAATAAAAGCGGCAGCCCCTCACGGACGACTGCCGCACACAAAACACAAACTAAAATCCAGGCCTGGTCCTCTCTCGTCTTTCACTGTCGTCACTCCTCCTTTTATCCTTCCGAAGCTCCTCCGTGGGACTCGAGACCGGTGAGTGGTGCAGGTGTCGTTCATTATCATTTACTCCACCGTCCTCGCTCCATTCCCACGGCTCTCGGCCCTTCCCCACTCATCACAGTCCAATTTTGTAAACTGCACGTGACACACTTTGACCATTATACCTTATTTCTGATAGAAAATCATTTCAGTTTTAAGTCACTAATGAAAAGCAAGATATAGGGGAAAAACATGTCAGGGCAATAATTTAACTGAATGTATACATTATATTTTTGTAATTGTTATGTTTGCAGCACAAATGGCACAGACTTTGAAAATCCTACACGTTCTGTCACTACGCTTGACATCTGCGTATAAATTAGAGCGGCTTTGCGGTCAGATGCCTGCACCTCACTGACCATGTGAGCTTCACAGAGAGAGTTTTTGTGTCACAGTATGTGCTCATTTGTATGTCTTTTAGGAAATGGAGGTGTTTGTTCAGAGCTCAGGAGATCATGGCATCATTGTGTTCTCATTGGGTTCCATGATCGGCAACCTGACTATGGAAAGAGCAAACACTATTGCTTCTGCTCTTGGTCAGATTCCACAAAAGGTGTGCAACTTTTTATCTTTCTATAGCAATAGAACAGCTGCCTTCTGGAAATATTTTTTCAGTAATTTTGTCTGTAGGGATTTCAATCCCAAAAACCAAAAGGTACAAGACTGTGTACTTAATGTCTTTAATGAGGCAATGAAGTACTCATTGTTAATAACGGACAGTTCAGCCAAAAAGCACATGTGACTTGGTGAGTGAAATTCTTGAGAGCGTGCTCCAGACAGTGCAGAAACAATTTACATATAGACAGTACATACTTACAGACGTATACAGATGAAAATGTGCAAAATACACATGCATATACTCAGTACACACAGTGTACTATTAGACATACTTCCAGTTATCAATACACATTATATACCATACGTACACATTCTGCATTATGTACACATATACACACAGTAATATGCGAAGGTGCAACAGATTATACATAAGCTACGCAATGTCATGGATGTGCATTAGAACCAACCAGATTTGTTGTATTTGTCCAGTGTGTGCGTGTAGTCTAGTTGAACTTGTAAAAGTTAAAGTGCAGTGCAGTGTGTGCGTGTAGTCCAGTTGAACTGTGTTAAAGTTAAATTACTCAACACAACGTTGTTTCAAGTGATATGGATTAAGAACTTTAATCTAAGTATTCTGAGAAGACACAATCGCTTTACATGATCAAGCAAGCACATTTGAGCTTCTCTGTTTGCCATATTTAAGGTTATCTATGTATATGCTTATATGCAAATTAAATTAGAAATGAATCTGCTCATCATACAAAGCAATCATGTATTATTTTAACAACTTTAGAGATATTTAGGTGTTTCAAAAGGGTTACTATACATTATTGTTTTAAAAAAATCTATGTAGGAAAAATTATGGGGCTTATAATATGACAAAACTATTTTAATTTGAATTGTGTAAATTTGAATTATTGACAAGTGTCATTTAACAAAACTGAATATTATGTGTAATTTAACATAGTTCTGAATTAGATTTTTTAAAACTCGAATAATGAGCATTTTAAATTTAACACAATTGAATTTTTTATGGCAGTTTTGTCATATTTTTATGGCAGTTTTGTCATATTATAAGCTCCATAATTTTTCCTACATAGATTTGTTTTAAACAATAATATATAGTAACCCTTTTAAAACACCTAAATATCTATGAAGTTGTTAAGAGAGTACATTATTGCTTTGTATGATGAGCAGATTAATTTCTAATTTAATTTGCATATAAACATGTACATAGATAACCTTATATATGGCAAACAGAGAAGCTCAAATGTGCTTGCTTGATCATGTAAAGCGATTGTGTCTTCTCAGAATACTTAGATTAAAGTTCTTAATCCATATCACTTGAAACAACGTGGTGTTGAGTAATTTAACTTTAACACAGTTCAACTGGACTACACGCACACACTGCATTGCACTTTAACTTTTACACAGTTCAACTAGACTACACGCACACACTGCACAAATAGAAAAAATCTTAAGTCAATAATTCAAATTTACACAATTCAAATTCAAATAGTTTTGTCATATTATAAGCTCCATAACAAATAAATACTTTTACTTTAAAATAAGTGTTTTTTTTAGTTTTTTTTACAGAACTCAACTTTTTAATTCATATGCTCAGCGTCCTAGAAAAACTGTTAATAAATTCACCATTCACCACAGGTTGTTTGGCGTTATCATGGGAAAACACCAGAAACTCTCGCCCCCAATACAAAAATCTATGACTGGATCCCACAGAATGATTTGCTTGGTAAGGAAAGTGTTGTCATTTCGACTCATTATACATGAAGAATATTAATTTAGGTCATATAGATACAGACTTTATTTTATCTGTTAGGTCATCTAAAAACAAAGGCCTTCATTACCCATGGTGGGACAAATGGACTGTATGAGGCTATTTATCATGGTGTCCCAATGGTGGGCTTGCCACTGTTTGCTGATCAGCCTGATAACCTAATGCACATGAAAACCAAAGGAGCTGCTGTTGTTCTTGACATCAACAAAATGCAGTCTGAAGATCTGGTGGATGCTCTCAAGACGGTCTTAAATAATCCACAGTGAGTTAAGTCTAAAGGACTTTTCTAGGTTCCTTGCTTTATAAATAACGTAAAATGTTTTTTTTAGTCAGAAGGCTAGAAACAGGGTAGAAAATGTTTGTGTATTACTAAATTTTTTATTGGATTTTGAACAAAAACTTAAAATTATTTCAATTTCTTCCATTTCTAATCAGATACAAGGAGAGCATCATGAGACTGTCCAGAATTCATCATGATCAGCCAATGAAGCCTCTGGACCAGGCAGTTTACTGGATCGAATTTGTGATGCGGAATAAAGGAGCTAAACATCTCCGAGTTCAGGCACATGATCTGAGCTGGTATCAGTACCACTGCCTGGATGTAGTGGCCTTCTTACTCTCAGTTGTTGCACTGGTCATATTCCTCTTTATTAAAACATGCTGTTTCCTTTTCCGTAAATGTTTCAGAAAGACTTGTCCTGATGCCAAAGCAAAAAAAGAGTGAATGTAAAGTAGGTTCCCATAGAAGCATTGCCTTCAAATGACTGTGGTACGAGTGTCATCATCACATGTGTTTTATGGTCAGTGTGCATTTTGCGTACATTCCAAACTGTATGTTCTTATTGAAACGAATACATGTGAATGTTAATAATTATGTACAATAATTGCATGACAGAAATAAAAACATTTCTTTAATATAATACATATTACTGTATGCTGATCTGTAAACTAAATGTAGGCTCGAACTGAGGGGTTCATTTACAGTCAGTGATGACAATGGTTTTAAATCAGTGAGGGAACTCTATTTGGAGAGTCAGGGGCCACTTATTTACTTCATAATTGTCAGGCCCTTTCTGGTGATCAGAGTCTATTTAAATAGAAATATCTCAAATCTATAGTAAAATTAGATTTTGTATGACTCAAGTTTTAAATATGGTGTATTGGTAAAACTATATTGTTTCAAGTTCAGCAGGTCAGTCGGAGTCCGCTTTTAGATAAAATGTATGCCTGTCCTGATTAAACTCTTCTCTTTTTGCCCTATGACATTTTTCATACTTTTTGACTATAAACACAAAGAAGGGTGACATCCATCCTTCATCCATTTGCTGTGTCCTTTGTAAGAAGGATAACAGATGAGTGCAATAAAAGCATGCAGACACTACTGGAATTTAAGATTGAAATCAAGATTGGGTTAAAACTAAAATTAGCTTTTAACCACACTCAATATGGGTTTAATGCACACAGGGGTAAAAAAGTTACCTATACATATACTGCTGAATCTAGGTCTATTTTACTGTCAGAGGACCTGGAAATCTTGTTCATAATCAGCAGAGGTGTAAAAAGTACTAAAAAAGTGAAAGTTAAGATACTCAGTGAAAATTTTACTCAATTAAAAGTGCAAGTATCTAGCCAAAAACATACTTGAGTAAAAGTAAAAAAAAGTACTACTTTAAATTGTACTCAAGTATTAAATAAGTAGAAGTACTTTTTTTCTGACAGACAAACAGAAGTTTGGTTAAAGGGAGAAAACGAAACAAAATTCAATGGCACAGGTCAAACATATAAGTATAGTGCAGCAATAACAATTACAATTCAGCACTGCGGAACACACACACACAAAAAAATAATAGCAGGGAAAGGGATTAAAAGGAAACATCCGATCCTTTCCACCCTCATGCCATCCCATATATATATATTTGGTACCTATATATATGTGAATGAAGGAATGATGCGTTTATATAGTGCGTTATTGTGTATTGTTGAACACCCCAAAGTGCTTTACAATCATGTGGGGGGTCTCTCCTCAACCACCACCAGTTTGCAGCATACAGTTGGATGATGCGACGGCTGTCACAGTACAACGGCGCCAGTGCGCTCACCACACACCAGCCATATACTGTATACATCACTTATTTTTAGATGAACACAAACTAATGTCTAAATCATCTAAATTAATCATCTCTCTTCTTATAAGACAAGAATGTGATGTCCAAAATGTCTACATCAAAAACTACACAAAGTGAATTTGACAGTAACTCATACAACCCAACCCCTGTTAATGAATCAATATTTCTAACTTGACCGTCGTGTTCACTTTGTGTGGTTTCTGATGTGGTCCTGTCCCCTTGCATTACACAGACTAAAAATCTTTGCTTGTGTTCATCTGAAGAAAGAAAGTCATAAACATCTGGGACAACATGAGAATCTTAATTTTTGGGTGAACTATCACATTTAATAAAAAAGTGATGCAGAGGTTAGAAACATATTGGCTGAATTAATGAGGAGGGTCATATAATTAAAACATACAACATTAATGTTTTTAAAGGGCACTTTTTGTGTTGTCTACGTCACTGTCTAAAAGGATAATTAATCTTTTAATTCTTTATTTGGGGCATTTTTATTTGGGCTTTTTTAGAAAATATTGCTACATGATTATTAGTGACTAATTATATGAATTAATGAGCAAATCATGCAATTATTAAGAAATTCCTACTCAATGTGTCACATAATGACATTTTTAAAACAACTTATCCACTACCTGGTAAGAACATCACAACATGAATTACAATTAAGTAAACATACAATGTTCATTCAAACACTTTTTTTGGAGATTTATTACATTTAATTTAAAAAAATCCCACAAAAATATTAATTATATTTACATTTTCATCACTGATTTTATTTGCACTCAACCTTGTGCATTCAGCCAATATATTACACAGCTAATGGCTCTTATCAAAACAGACTTTTTGGGGGGGAAAACACAACTTTGCTACCTCAACATGCTTCCTCAGATTTGATGGTGAACTTTTGAAGCCAGACAT
Organism: Ptychobarbus kaznakovi; assembly: GCA_027422405.1. Taxonomy (NCBI): domain Eukaryota; kingdom Metazoa; phylum Chordata; class Actinopteri; order Cypriniformes; family Cyprinidae; genus Ptychobarbus; species Ptychobarbus kaznakovi. Next base: position 23,224 of record JAPDDN010000140.1, read on the forward strand.
TGACCTGATGGAAGTCATACCTGAAGTAGAACTGTGTGCTTGATGCGTGAAAACAATGATCATTGGTTCTCATGTCAGGCACGCACTTTTGAGCTTCCGTTTACCATATTTAATGTGCATTAGATCAAATTAAAATGTAATGTACTTTTTAAGTTGCAATAAAATTGTAAGGAGTAAAAAGTACTGTTTTTTTTCTTCAGAAATGTAATCAAATAAAAGTACAAGTAGCCAGTTTAAATTATACTTTAATAAAGTAAAGATCCCCCAAAATAATACTTAAGTAAAGTAATCAAGTAAAATCACTCAAGTATTTTACACATCTGATAATCAGATGCATCATGGATTCTAGCAAATACCAGCAGATAAAAGGTTTGCAAGAGGAGGTTGCAAAAGTATTGAGTGTAAAGGCTATCGTTATTTTTGGCCAACGTGTATTAGAAAAAAAAACATCAAATTCATTATAAGATTTCCCCATTTTAAATTCTTATTCTTATACATTTTTAACATAAAAGATCATCTACATTTATTATTTGTTGGTTTGCCATAGTTGGCAAAAACGAATGTTTGTTAAGTCATAGCGCTATCTTGTGGTATGATTGATGGAACGCACTGAAGTCGGAATCAGTCGATAACTCCCAATTCCCACATGACTTCATCTAAAAACGCAGAACTATGGTGCGTTCCAAACGGGATATATTGCCTTCCAATGGGCACTTCGGAGTGAAAACAACCCTTACAAAAAATAACTGCAGTAATTGAAGTACAACTGCAGTAAAAGCAGTAGAAAGTAGTATAGCTGCAGTACAATGAAGTGCAACTGTAGCTTTGCAGTATAATGAAGTATATAACTGCAGTTCATTAAAGCTCAACAGCAGTAAAACTGCATTAAAACTGCATTACAATGTATGTAGCTTTGCATATAATAGTCTTTGCATTTAGCAAATGAAGTGCAGATACAATATAACTGCAGTTCAGTGATACGCTGAAATGTATGTGAAGATTTCAGATGCAACAACTTCTAAGTCTGAATTTAACTTCTAAAAGTCTAAAAGTCAGAACTTCTAAAATGATTTTATTCATTTTTATGAGCTTTTTTTTAAATTAAGCTCCTATGAATAGATTCAGTAATTTAACTTTAATGGCAAAGAGGTTCTTTTCTTTGCCTTTAAAGTCTTCTTGTAAAGGCCCTGTGCTGCAGATATGCTGTATTGTGCAACATGTAGAAAGTGCTGATGTGTGGTGTGGTGTGGATACAGTAGACCAGGGGTCCGTTCTTCGTACGTCGCTAACTTAGTTAGCTGGATTTGATTGTAGTCGATTTCGATTGTAGCCGATATTTTGGAAGGGGCTTGATGGAGTGCAGTAGATGGAGATAACATAATATTTACGAAACTGTAATTAATGCTGTCACGTTACAAATCTGTTTCAAATATAAAATTAAATGAATTGCTCATTACAACATTGAAGTAAATGTAAAATGTGAAGCCTGTACAAATACTAGAAATCATAAATATAAATAATTGAAATAATGGGAATAATGTAAAAAATTACCAATAAATTAAAAACATTTAATTTATCTATTCATATCTATGTACATTTATCTAGTTTTGTTCGCTTGGCTGTTTCCTTATAAAGGTCCAGAAATTTGTCAAGTTTTTCGTCAGGTTTTTTTACATGTCATTACATTGCTGTCTTGCCGCCAGCCAATCGCTGCATTGCTGATCGTGGTTTCGAGTAATGATACATCTTCCCTTTTCGGGGAACACTAGAACGCGCAGTAATCTTAGACAACTTAATCCAGATATTTTAATCTAATACACAAATTCGTTTGAAGAACCAAATTAGCCAGAGATCAGTTATCACGATTAGAAGATATGGCATCTCTCAAATCTTTTCAGAGTACCTTGGTGTAAACATCTCCGAGGACCTGACTTGGACTACACACAATCAAACACAGGTTAAGAAATCCAGGCAAAGACTGTATCATTTGCGACAGCTGAGGAAATTCAGGGTTTCACCAGCAATCCTGAAAACTTTCTATTCATGGGCCATAGAAAGTGTACTGACTAAGTTCTTCTCAGTGTGGTATGGAAACGTCTCCAATCAGGACTGCAAAGCTCTGCAGAGAGTTGTGCGCTTGGCTGAGCGCATCTCAGGGTCTGCTCTCCCCTCTCTGCAGGACATCTACCTCAAACGCTGCAAAAGCAGAGCTGCTAAAATCATCAAGGACTCAAATCACCTCGGTAACCGTCTCTTCATTTTACTGCCATCTGGCAAGCACTTCCGGAGCATGATGGCAAAAACTGAGAGACTTACTGTGCGTTCACACCGCAGGCGGCGAGAGCGTCAAAATTCCCCCTGGCCGCCCTGCCTGCAACGCAGTAGAAATTATTTGTGGACGCTCTGACGAAGATCGTATGCTTGTCTTGTATTTAAAGGGACCGCAAAGCAAACAAACTTGTTGATCTTAAAATATTTTAAATGTGAAAGTGAGAAATTGATCGAGAAATTGATAGATAAAAGAACTTTATTGTAGTTTGGGTGCATGACATTCTCCAAGCCAGTCAACAGCTTTGGGAATATCACCAGCTGGTGCAGGAGCTGCGGCTGGATCACGGCAGGTTCCAGCGATACTTCAGGTTGGATAAGGACCAGTTTGACAACCTGCTGTAAAAAGTGGGGCCGCGAATTGCGAAGCAGGACACCAACTATCGGCGCGCTATTAATGTGGCTGAACACCTCGCAGTTTGTCTTCGGTGAGTTCATGATTTTTCTTTTTATGTTTGAGTTGGAGTTGAAATTTCGTTTTGTAATTTCATTAGGTTGGAAATTGGTTTCATTGGTTGTTACATGGCTATTTACCAGTAGGTAATATAGTAGTTTTTGGAGTTGTGGATTAAGTATTAAGATCCTTTACTTAATAAAGTAAAAATCACTAATACCACACTGTAAAAATATTCTGATACAAGTAAAAGTTCTGCATTGAAAATGTTACATAAGTATAATCAGGTAGCCCATAAACATTACTTAATGCAAGCATAATCAGGATTTTTTTATTAATGGATTAAAAGTGAACTGTGATATATTATTATATATATAATTTTGATTATTATTATATATATATATATATTATTTATTTTTTATGGGGGTTTATTTTTATTGCTTCTAATGTCCTCATTCGTAAGTCGCTTTGGATAAAAGCGTCTGCTAAATGACTAAATGGTATCCATGCACTGCACTAACACAGTTCAACTGGACTACACGCACAAACTGCACTAATACAACAATCTATCTTCTACCACTGGATAACATCCAATGCGCATCCATGACATTGCGTATCCAGCTAATGTGTAATCTTCGCATATTATTGTGTGTATGTGTACATAATGTAGAATGTGTAGTGTACATGCTGTGTATAATGTGTATTGATAACTGTAAGTATGTCTAATAGTACACTGTGTGTACTGAGTATATGTATGTGTATATTACACATTGTCTTCTGTATAAGTCTGTAAGTATGTACTGTACATATGTAAATTGTTTCTGCACTGTCTGGAGCACCCTCTCAAGAATTTCACTCACCAAGGCACATGTGCTGTGGTGATGTGACAATAAAAGTGATTTGATTTTAAATGTAAAATATATTATATTATTACATTATTATTAAATGTACTTCCGTTCACCACAGATTTTTTGTTTGTTCATTTTGCCTAAGTAATTATTAGTTGTTGTTTTTGCAGATTCTTGGCCACTGGAGACTCCTACTGCACCATAGCTTTCAGCTATCGTGTGGGAGTGAGCACCATGGCAGGGATTGTTGGAGGGCAATATGGGACGCCTTGGTGCAGGAGGTCATTCCAGTCCCATACCATGCCACTGACTTCCTCCATCTGTGATACTTCCCTAACTGCCTTGGTTCCATCAATGGCAAACATTTTGCGATCAGGGCCCCTGACAACTCGGGTTCCCTGTTCTTCAACTACAAGGGGACTTACTCGGTTGTGCTCCTGGCAGTGGTAGATGCCCAGTACTGCTTCCGAGTAGTGGATGTGGGCAGCTACGAGAGGACGAGCGATGGTGGTGCGCTGGCTAACTCCACCTTTGGCCAGGCACTCCGAGATGGGACCCTTGGTCTGCCACAGGATGCTCTGCTGCACACGTGTTTGTGGCTGATGAGGCCTTTCCACTCTGCCAAGACCTCATACGGCCTTTCCCAGGAAACAATCTCTCCGGCAGGCAAAGAGTTTTCAATTACAGGCTGTCACAGGCAAGGCTGATTGTTGAGAATACCTTTGGTATTCATTTTCAATATGATATGGTAGAATATGTATATAAAAACATATAACCAGAAATGTTGACAATATTTTATTGCCGGTACATTATGTTAAGCAAAATATTAACTTCAAAATAAAATAAAAAAACGTAAGTGATCAGCTTTGATCACAGAAATAAAATTACATTTGAACAGATATTCAAATAGAAAGCAGTTGTTGTACATAGTAAACCTGTATTTTGGATCAAATCAATGCAGGCTTGGTGAGCAGAAGAGGCTTTTTAAAAAAAAAACATAAAAAATCTTCACTGTTCAAAAACTTTTGACCTGTAGGTTATACACGTTACAGAAAGTTTATATTGTAATGTGATTATACTTATATATACTGTATATACACTCACTGTCCAGTTAATTAGGTGTACCTTGATAGACCCGGTTGGACCCCCTTTTGCCTTCAGAACTGCCTTAATTCTTCGTGGCATAGATTTAACAAGGTGTTGGAAACATTCCTCAGAGATTTTGGTCCATATTTACATGATAGCATCACGCAGTTGCTGAAGATTTGACGGCTGCTCATCCATGATGCAAATCTCCCGTTCCACCACATCCCAAACGTGCTCTATCGGATTGAGATCTGGTGTCTGTGGAGGCCATTTGAGTAAAGTGATCTCGTTGTCATGTTCAAAAAACCAGTCAGAGATGATTTGAGCTTTGTGACATGGTGCATTATCCTGCTGGAAGTAGCAATCAGAAAATGGGTTCACTGTAGTCATAAAGGGATGGACATGGTCAGCAACAATACCCAGGAAGGCTGTGGCGTTTAAACGATGCTCAATTGGTACTAAAGGGCCTAGGGCTGTGTCTGTCCGTTGCTGTCATTCTGTGCAAGTTTGTCACTATAACAATCCTCGTATGTGTAAACCAATAAAGAAAAAAGTGTGCCAAGAAAATATCCCCCACACCATTACACCACCACCAGCAGCCTGAACCGTTAAGACATGGTAGGATGGACCCATGCTGTAGTGACATGAGTAGCTGTTTTGTCACTTGAGGTGTTGTAGGGTGGTTTCTGACGTGTGAGATTCAAACAAGAAAATCGTCCTCCAAATACTACGGCTTTATCAGATTTATTCATCACACAGCTTGTACAGGTCATCTTAACTCAGTTTCTGTGTACAATGCACAAAAAATCCCATCGGATGCCTTCACATATTTACCTCCAGACACGGTCAAAAAATGTAGTGCTTCCCTCTAATTACACACCTGACTTTCTTACTCTTTGCCTACCTATATACTCAATAAGGCCCACTCCATCCAGTGGTCAAAAACAGAATTACAAGAGACATTATGGCTCTTACACATGCTTTCTTGCTCTTTATGCCAAATTCTGACCCAACCATCTGATTGTCGCAGCAGAAATCGAGACTCATCAGACCAGGTAACGTTTTTCCAATCTTTTATTGTCCAGTTTTGGTGAGCCTGTGCGAATTGTAGCCTCCGTTTCCTGTTCTTAGCTGACAGGAGGGCCCCCGGTGTGATCTTCTGCTGCTGTAGCCCATCTGCTTCAGGGTTCGACGTGTTTGTGCGTTCAGAGATGGTATTCTGCATACCTTGGTTGTAACAAGTGGTTATTTGTGTTACTGTTACCTTGCTATCATCTCTAACCAGTCTGCCCATTCTCCTCTGATCTCTGACATCAACAAGGCATTTTCGTCCACACAACTGAGCGGCTGGATATTTTCTCTTTTTAGGACAATTCTCTGTAAATCCTAGAGATGGTTGTGTGTGAAAATCCCAGTAGATCAGCAGTTTTTGAAATAGTCAGGCCAGCCCGTCTGGCACCAACAACCATTCTATGTTCAGTCACTTAAATCCCCTTTCTTCCCCATTCTCATGCTCGGTTTGAACTTCAGCAATCGTCTTCACCACAACTAGATGCCTAAATGCGAGCTGTATGAGTCTGAAGAAGTAGAGCGTGCGCGAGAGAGGACACCAGCGCGATTCCGCATATCGTGCCTTCACTAACTTTAAGGTAATCAACAACGAACTTGTCTCTCGTCTCGCTCGCTCGGCTTTCTTTCTTTTCATTTGTTTTCCTCCATAACAGAAAAAAAATATACAAAATATACTTGTACGTTTGTGCTCTGACCGCCCCCCGTACAGATTTTAGTTTTGATATGTCCCATGAAGAATGCATGAATCTTGTTTTTCTCACAAAATCCTCATGTCTCTTTTCTAGTTTGTTTTCACACGGATGCTTTAAAATGTAATTGTCTCTCCAGGGTAACCAATTCTTCAGGATGATACAGCTCTAAATATACATTTTATTTGTAAACCACCTTTAAAGAAGTGCATGGATGAAATACTTTAAAACAGTGGAGGAAGTCAAACCAGAGAGGTGTTTCAATCAGACTCAGCAGCATTACATATTAATACCAAAACAAATAGAGACAGCATTTTAATAGAATATATTCTCCACTTAGAAAAATCACATATACATGTTGAATTACTCAGACAGGAGTTTCAGGAAATGATTGAGCTGACAAATTAGCAAAATCATAGCAAAACAATGACAAAGATACGATTTCCCTTTAAAAAATCATGAATTAAATACAAACACTAGCAATAGACTTGGTTGCAGACCTTAAAGGCAGAGAATATAAAAATATTCAAAAATAAATTAATTGTAAAGAATTTAGAAGTGAAACAGAAGATAATAATTTGTACAGGGTTATGGTTGGTGACACATAAGACTAGCACATCATTGTAGCACTATATTTTAAAGTCCTGTTCCATATAAGCTACATATTATTTATTGGTATAGTAATTACAATAACAGGGTATTAACTAACCGTGAACCTACCCGTAACCTAACCCAACAGACGTAATAATTACCTTACATTTCCCAGTAGGCTACTTTATTAAGAAGAGATCAATGAAGCCATGATGTTACCCTCTCCAATATAGTAGGTGGCGGTATGCACCTTTAGGTATGGTCTGTAACCAGTCGTGAACAAGAAGATGAACGTTTTCGCTGAATGTTTACAAGTTCAAGTTATTGTGCAAAGCGTCATGGGATGTAGTAAAAAGGTGGATTGAGGACAAAGCAATAATGAAACGTGACCTTTGCCCAAATACCTGTTGTGCACATAGCCGATAGGCTACATTCGAATCTTCGTTCACCAGATCACACTGCACTTTTCCAGAAGTAGAAATACTTTACAATGATTTGCGGACATTTAGTTTTCTTTCTACTGCTGTGTGGAGTAGAGGCTGGTCATGCTGGCAAGGTTTTGGTGTTGCCAGGTGAGTACAGCCACTGGCACAGCATGCGTGCGATCATTGACGCGCTGGTCGATCGTAACCACAGTGTGACGGTTCTGGTAAGTTCTGCATCACCTACTGTCCCACACACACGGAAGGAGCGGTTTGATTTCAAAGTGTACAAAGTCAATACGACGAAAGAAGAGGCCAATGCTGTGTTGAGAGATACGATTCATCTCGGGACTAATGACACAGCCACCAAATACAAGGGGGACTTCATGATCTGGCGAGTGATTTCCAACTTTATGGCGTTCCTTGCTGATATATCCAAGGGCATGTTTCATGAGGATCTTTTGCACACGCTTCAGGAATCCCATTATGATGTACTTTTATCTGATCCAATGATGCTATTCCCTGACTTGATGGCACAGAAGCTGAATATCCCTCACGTCGTCTCGATGCGCGCAACGTTCGCGTATGTAGTAGAGCGGCTTTGTGGTCAGATGCCTGCGCCGCCGTCCTACGTTCCTGCGGTCGCTTTGCATAATCACCTCACCGACCATATGAGCTTCACAGAGAGAGTTGAAAACATGCTCCACTATATCATACATACGACTACATTTCCATTGTGCATGACGTTTACTTTAGATCGGCTCTACACTGAAATATCGGGTAAGTGTGATTGATTGATTGATTGATTGATTGCCGTAGTTTGTGTCTTGTTCTATATGCTGTTTCATCAGAAACAAGGGAAAATATAGGATTTAATGTGATTAAGCTGCTTTCATTATTCAGATTATCTTCATAGTTTTTACTGTGAAAACATGAGCAACGTTTTTTAATAAATAATAAAACTTGTTTTTATACAGCCCAACAGATCTGTTTTTTTGTGCTGTTTAAGCTCGTGTAGATGTCTGTCTACCTGGAATAGAAAGAATCTTTATTGTAGTATAATGTACAGGCGCACGCGTGGAATGAAGTGTGTGAGATCAGGACAAGAATACTGTTGGTAAAGCAGAAGAAAGCAAAATGTTTGCACACTTGACCTACTGTACGTTTGATTTGAACTATATCTCTGTGTCACAGGAAAACCCACAACAATGTGTGAGACCATGGGAAAAGCCGACATCTGGTTGATCAGAACTTACTGGGATTTTGAATATCCACGCCCACTCCTGCCTAATTTAAAATTTGTTGGAGGACTACACTGCAAACCTGCTAAGCCTCTGCCAAAGGTAATGACTATGCCGAATATTATATGTACGTGTTTACAATAAGCATGCATCATTCATAATTTCAAATGCTAAGGAATCCTTTCTCAAATAGAACAAGTAACATGGCAAATTCTCACCAGTGGATGAATGTATGTATGGAGAGGGATGTATGTATCTCATTTGGCTCTGTTGACCTCAAAAGATACAAGGGATTTGCAGTGTCAGTCTAATTTTTTTTAACTGCATGTGGCACACTTTGACATGACATTTCTGATGTAAAATCAGTGCCATTTTAAGTCACTTAAAACTGCCACTTCAAACCTTGCTTTCAGTTTTTGTGTAACAACATGTGCTCATTTGTATGTCTTTTAGGAAATGGAGGAGTTTGTTCAGAGCTCAGGAGATCGTGGCATCATTGTGTTCTCTTTGGGTTCCATGCTTGGCAACCTGACATTGGAAAGAGCAAACACTATTGCTTCTGCTCTTGGTCAGATTCCACAAAAGGTGTGAAACTACCTTTTTTATTACAATATAACAGAAATCACTCAGTTCTGGAAATATGTTTTCCAATAGTTTTGTCTAGTGATGTGACGTTCAACACTGAGGCTTCGAAGCTTGTATCAAAAAAACGAAGCAATCTCACATCGAAGCACTGTATTGGACCTAGATTCGTTTTGCCAAAAGCACGTGATCTATGATGTCCGTAGCTTCATTCGCCTGAAAACCACGTGACTGCTTCAGTATCTGCTTCAAATGAAGCGAACCTCAGCGCTGTTTCCTTTACATAATAACACATTATAATGTGTTAGCATTATTTTCTTTTTATCCTAATTTATATATTATGGTCAAATGAACTTTGCCCATGAAATAACAGTCTAAGGACTGAGGCAGAGTTAACATTGACAGATCACCTATTTAATTAATGAGTTTATGTTTGATTTATTTGAATTATTTTAGTGGCAGTACACCGACACAAATTAATGACTTTGACAATGGCCATTATTTTTATACAATAAATTAAAACAAGGAATAAGTTGTAGAACCATATGTGAAACCAGCAGCTGTAATTAATCACAGCACTTTGGAAGGTGTTATTAATTTTTATGACCACTAGATGGCCACAGCATGAACCGTTTTGAAAAGGTTTGAGTAATTAACTTTTTCCCAATACAATTGGGTTTAAAGCTTCACTGGTTCAGAAAGCTTCACTTATGAGATTTTAGTAAAAAAAAAAAAAAAAACATGTACTTAATATCTTCTACAGAGTGTCTACTTACACTGTGCAAAAGCCCACCTTGTTGGCAGAGGCAATTTATACTATAGGCTTAGGCAACCTTTCGTGAAAAGTTAGGAATAGGAAGCTGTTTAAATAGGCCTGATGATAAGTGTCAGCTGTGCAGGCTTTTGCCTGGGGTGATGAGAAATACTTAATACTCGGGAGATGGTGCCCTCTGGTGGTGATCTGAGGGAGCCACAGAGGCCTGATTTGTGACAGCTAGTGAGACTCGTACACTAATATCTTTGATTTGTAAAATGTCCTATGACTAAAAATGGTTTTCAAAAGAAAACCCACCACTTCAGGTCGACTTTGAACTGGGCTATCCTCTGTAGACTTTTATATTGTGTGGGAATGACAGATCCAATCAGTTATCCAGATAGAGAAGTCAGTTGATGTTGTCAAGTGTAAAGGCGCCATGTCCTGATTGACTGATGACCCAGTTTGCTTGATCGGATCACGGTGATCGCATGTTATTGCCAAGTCTAAATGCAGCATGTGTGTTGATCAATAAGACCCCGGTCTGTAAGATCTAAGGTCTGTGTGTTATGTATTCAAAATTAATTTCTCTGTAGTAAAAACAAATACAGTTTTTACAAAACACAACTTGGTAGCGCTTTAGATTACAACCCGCAAAGAACTACGTAAGTATATTGAATTTACGGTGTATGTTTCTGTAATTATAGTGTACCTACAAAGAACGTACGTGTAGGTATATGGGAACAATGTGTTACATTTGAGTAATAAGGGGAAACAATCAGATATGGAACCTGGAAACAATCAGCGCAACTTTTTTGTAATTATAGTGTACCTATTCAGTACCTCCGTGTGGGTATAGGGAATAATATATAATTTATACTGTAAGTATTTTGAACTAAGAGGTGCCTATTCTAATATTAAGTTGTATGTTTGGCCTAAACAACAATCTTATGTTTGGGAGTGATAAAAACCCTTTCACACGTGAGTTTAAAATATTCTAGCTAAACCCCCAGGGTGAGTTTTTTCAGGCGACCGTTATTTTACAATATATAGCCTTATTGTGTCCATGGCGACGAGTCATGCTTGTCACAACGCAGCCACAATAGCACTGTATGACACATGCAGTAGCGTGTTTAGGCACCACGCAACCCACGCAATTGCGTGGGGCCCCGCGGTCCAGAGGGGCCCCCGTGGAAAGCGATTTTTACCGATGTGAATTTAAAACTGGCATTTTTTTGGACCGGTGCGTAATTTGGTCAATACCGGACTACCGCTAAGCTTGAGGACAAACAATACTGTTATCGATACGTGCGTTATTTTATCTCCGTACTTCTGTGTTAATGGCGAACTAGAAGCTGTTCTCATAAACCGATCTCAAGCTGTCTTCCATCAGAGGTTTGGCATGACATGCAGCGGCACAGTCTCAAACTCTGTCCGGCGCGTGTAAAATAATTAGAATGCTGAAGGTGGAGGTACAATTCATATTTCTTTATTAAATAACTTATAAAATAATTTGAAAACTTTCTGTGAGGCGTAATTTTACAAACAGCATGAGTTCTCTGCGAGCTCTATTTCTCTCTCAAAATGCGCAAATGCTTCATATCACCACATCGCGCCTGCACTTTAAATGAGCTGCACACTGCACGGTTCGGTTGACACAAGAATTGTCACAGTTTACATGCATCATCACTAAAGTTTATAATTTGCATTTCTTTTTGAAGTTTGCCAGTATTTAAACTATTCAGCACTGGTGCGCTCTCCAAGGTGCACTCTCAACAATTGCCCCATTGTAAAGACAAAAATACACAGCATGATCAAACATTTAATTACATATTTTTTGGGGGAAAAAAGTCAAAATATTCCCCCTCCACCACTCAAATAAAAAAAGAAATCCTCCCTCCCACAAGAGTAACATAAGAGGGGAATTCACCCCATTTTCACAAATGAAATTCAGGACCTGAATGAATGTCTGTAAAAATCCTGATTGGAGAATCTCTATAAATAAGTATGTGTAAAAAAGAAGCCTTTTTTATCATGTAGATAAAAACAGATAAAAAAGTCCCTCGAAAACATAGAGGGACACTCTTTGTTAAGAGAAATCACGCCCGCTCCCTGAGAAAGTCAATATTTTAATTTTCTTTAATAAAAAGAGCTAGAGATGCCATAATTCTCTATTACATTCTGTTGTGCTCATGTGCACACGATGTTCAAATATGTTGTGCTATGGTATGTTGAGGAAATCTCTCTCTCTCTCTCTCGCTCTTTGAAGGGCCTTTTTATTTAAAAAATGTGCTTTATGTGCCTTTTTCTGTTTGCTTGGAGGCATTTGTAAACTGCAGTAATAAAATAACTAGAAATTTTCAAAAATGTTTACATTTATTTTTGCACCAAATTATAGTGATAACTGTATTGATAAGTATCGTATCAGTATTGATAAAATGTAAACGATACCCATCCCTACCCCAGAATCGATCGCAAAATCCACCGAGGGGGGCCCCTCCGGGAACACTTGCTGAGGGCCCCCAAAACACTAAACACGCCCCTGGACACATGTATCATTTTTATTTAGTTTTTCCTTTTTTATTATTAATATTTAAAAACATACTCACTCATAATGAAATATCTGATATTCTGATTCTGAAGTATGTACAAGTCAACATATTTGGTAGTTTAAACACTTTTATAATGAGTGTTTTAGTTGATCTATTGTTGGTGATGGGCGCCGGCATGTTAGTTCACGCTGAATCCGAGCTGTGGGATTAAAGGGATAGTTCACCCAAAAATGAAAATTAGTCCAAAATGTACTCACCCCTCATGGCATTTTAGGCATGTCTGACATTCCTCTTTCAGACGAACACATTCGACATTGTCCTGTCTGTTCCAATCTGTATAATTGCAGAGAATGGTACCCCTGTTTCTGAATCGGAAAACAAAGTATCCATCCATCATAAAACTACTCCGCACGGCTCCAGGGTGTTAATAAAGGCCTTCTGAAGCGAAACAAAGCGTTAGTTTAAGAAAAATGTTGATTCTTAAAACTTTTTGTTATGCACAACTGTTATGTGCAGCTTCCGGTCTCTCAAGCTGGCGCGTTCACAACAAGGTGGTCGAGCGTAACCATTATGCTAATAAACACAGCAATGAAAAGTCACTGAAAGTCAAGATTAAACTGTGTGTTATGAACTGACAGGATTTTACCGTCTCTGATTTTACCCTTTTGATCCATGTCCTCAAGCACCATTTTGACTATTTCACAGCTCCCGGTTTTACCGCTCATCAGTCGCCACTCAATGTTGTGAGAACATACTCGGACAAAACCCTCCAGTTTTAAAAGAACACATTCCAATCAGTTTAAAAAATCTCTCTCCTCTTCGCTCCGATTAGTTTTCTTGTATTTTCGACACATATTCCTGTCATGAGCGCCGCAAACACTGATAGACTCATCTCAAGTGCCATTCCAGCTGTTTCCAGTTCCCGCTCATCACAGTCAATGTTCCAGTTTTAAACGAACACACTCCAGACTGTTTCAAAGTTGTCCCTCATCTGCGCTTTGATTATTTTTTTTCTATTTTCCACACAAGTACCCATCATTGCACACGGATTTCGTCGCACACAGAACCGTTCGTGTTTTTGACGATTGCATGACTTGCTGCATGCTCTCTTTCACATCCTCCACATTCCTATCCTAACCCAGCACAGATGGGTTACTTATTACTGATATAGACCTAAATTGGGTCAAATCAAGACAGCTTCCTAACCCAACGGTCTCAAACAAACATTTGGATTGAAACAATAACCCAGCATGTTTTATATGTGTAGGCTATAAAAAAGTACACAGTGTATGTTTTTGATAAATCGCTCGCAAATATAAGATTGTTGTTAGGTCATACATACCATGTAATATTAGAATAGGTACCCCTTAGTTTAAAAATATTTACAGTAGAAATAATTTTAAAGGTTATTACCCTTTTATTCCCCAAACTTTGCATAGTTATTCTCCTATACCTATGGAGGTACTGAATAGATACACTTTAATTGCCAAAAAAACAACGCTGTATATGCTTGCAGGTTGTAATCTAAAGCGTAACCCACAACTTTTCTATAAACCTGTTGCAATGTTCATATGCTCAGTGTCCTAGAGCATCTGTTAATAAATTCCCCATGTGTACATTTGCACAGGTTGTTTGGCGTTATCATGGGAAAACACCAGAAACTCTCGCCGCCAATACAAAACTCTATGACTGGATCCCACAGAATGATTTACTTGGTAAGGAAAGAGTTGTATGTGTGCTCGTTATAGCTACATGAAGACCATTTTTTATGTCTGATAGATAAATCTGTATTCTGTCTGATAGGTCATCCAAAAACAAAGGCCTTCATTGCCCATGGTGGGACAAATGGACTGTATGAGGCTATTTATCATGGTGTCCCAATAGTGGGTTTGCCACTGTGGGGTGACCAGCCTGATAACCTACTGCACATGAAAACCAAAGGAGCTGCTGTTGTTCTTGATTTTGAAACAATGCAGTCCAAGGATCTGGTGGATGCTCTCAAGACTGTCGTAAATAATCCATTGTGAGTTAAGTAACTTTCACATGCATTGGTACAAATGAAAGTGTCAACAGGTTGCAGAGGCAACAGCAAGACAACCCCAAAAGGGAATGGTTTTGCAAGTACGTGCTGTCGCAAAGAGATTTGGTTTGTCGCAGATAATGGCCACAGACAATTGCTCTCTCCTTATCCTTCCTGACTGACTTGACTTTAGTTTTGTGTTTTGTTGGGGTTCGTATTACTTCCTGTAGCATGAGGCAGTACCTGCAACCCAAATAGCGTAACAATTGCATTGATTCCAATGACTGACCCTCACATTCCCTTGATCTGAATCTAAATGAGAACCTCTTGGACATTATGTATTGGAGCATCCAAAGCTACCAAGTTGCACCACAGATTGTCCAGAAGTTCAGTGATGCCCTGATTCATATCTGACAGGAGATCCCACAGGACACCATTAGCCATCTCATCAGGAGCATGCCTAGAAATAGTCAGGGGTGCATATAGGCACATTGGGTCCATACACACTACTGACTTACATTATGAGTTGAAATGAACGCAAGTTTGATCAGCCTGTAATTAAACATTTTCACTCTGATTTTCAGTGGGATTTTAAATCCAGCTCTCTCATTGGGTTGATGAATTGGGTTTGCACTAACTATTGTCACATAATTGTGTTCTCAACAAATTAAAATATGTCTATAAGTGAAGATGTTCAACTTGAATGTTCTGTTCGAGATCCAGTGTGTGATTTAATTGTTCCCTTAATTTAGTTGAGGAGTGTACATCAGAGTATATAAATGTACTCAACTTTTTGGGTCATTGAAAAACAACGGCCATAGTCAGTATTCACTTTAATCCTGGTGCCATAGAAAAAGTCTCTAGTTCAAAGCATTTCTTGTCACATAATACATTTAGAAATGTTTTTATTTTGTAGAGCTTGTCTTGTGTTAAGCAGCACTTCCTTTTCTTCTCGATTCAGGTACAAGGAGAGCATCATGAGACTGTCCAGAATTCATCATGATCAGCCAATGAAGCCTCTGGACCAGGCAGTTTACTGGATCGAATTTGTGATGCGGCATAAAGGAGCTAAACATCTCCGAGTTCAAGCACATGATCTGAGCTGGTATCAGTACCACTGCCTGGATGTAGTGGCCTTCTTACTCTCAGTTGTTGCACTGGTCATATTCCTCTTTATTAAAACATGCTGTTTCCTTTTCCGTAAATGTTTCAGAAAGACTCATCCTGATGGAAAAGATCAAAAAAGTAAAAGAGAGTGAATGCAAAGCAGGTTACCCAGGGGCGGACTTAGTGATTTGGGGGCCCTAAGAAAATTCCAGGTATGGGGCCCCCACACAATAACTACTGCATGTGTCCTTTTATGCTTAACATTTATTTTGCTCGCTCTAGTTTATAGTTTATTCATCCCTTCACAACCAGTAATTAGTCAACCTGCTGCTGTTCTAAAAGCCAAATTAGGCTACCTTATTTTTTTTCGGATCACAAAAGGAAGACATTATCAAAAAATACAAAATAATGCGTTCACTTGTCCATTTAATAAATAGTAAAACATTTCAATCTTTTTACAAACATAAAACTATCCCATGCAACTCATTCCGTATTCCAAGAGTTTATGCTTAACCCTTATTTTGCTCGTTCGCTCTAGTTTATAGTTTATTTATCCCTTCACAACCAGTAATTAGTCAACCTGATGCTGTTCTAATGCTAAATTTGGCTACCTTATTTTTTGAGATCACAAATGAAGATATTACCAAAAAAAAAAATACTTGCATTTAATACATTGTCCAATCTTTTTACAAACATAACATTATACCAGGCCACTAATTCCATATTCCAAGTGTTCTGAAGGCATACTGTAGGGTTTGCAGACTGTAGGGAAACTAATCGAAAATGAAACCTATAATTAAGGGAAAATCTACAGTCATTGCATTCGTGAATTTATACAAGTACGTGGCAGTTTGCGCCGGTGCGCCTAGGAGAAGCACACAAGACACCTTCTTTACTGAGTTGAATATCTCTGTTCTGAGACAGTCAGACAGCCTAAATGCGCGCAAAGCGCACTCTCTCAAAATCACTATAGCTGTGACTCGTTTCGATCTTATTCATTGCGATCTTATGACGTTACGACGTTAAGCTCTACACTGCACAATGAATCTTTGATTTGCATCGTATCTACACTTTGTTATAATGAGATGATTCCCGACCTTGCAGAACTCAGCACTTGACAAAAATTTAGCATTTTGATCGATAAGTGGAATCTAACTTAAACATTTCTGGTCACTGCGTTCAAGAAATCAGCGGATATGTCTGTGAACGGCTACATTGCTCAACGCTGCAAATATGTTTCGCTAATATCAGATGGGGCCCCCTGAATCCCCGGGGCCCTAAGCGACCGCTTATTGTTTAAGTCCGCCCCTGAGGTTACCATATATAGGTGGAGCTTGTGTAAGAATAGGCAAGGCTTAGCCTTCCACTGGCCATGGTTTGGAAATTAACAGGGGCTTAAGACAAAAATACTCCTGCACATTTAAACTAAATCCATTACAGCTATCATGAATTAAATTAAAATGAAAAGTGTCTATTGCGGCATTAAATTTGGATTTGCTGATGTTGCATCAAATTTATTTTTATGCATATTTACAGGGTTGCGCATTATAATCAATCACACGATTCTGTTCCATTTATGAATGCAATGGTCAATCACAGGTATTCAGATTAGATATCACTGAAATGCTGGTGTTTTGTACGGTGCACAAGCTCACTGACTGAATTCTGGAGACTCACGAATTCTCTCATCATTAACAACAATGTGCAGATATACAGTATCTCACAGAAGTGAGTACACCCCTCACATTTCTGTAAATATTTTATTGTATCTTTTCATGTAACAACACTGAATAAATGACACTTTTCTACAATGTAAAGTAGTGAGTGTACAGCTTGTATAACAGTGTAAATTTGCTGTCCGCTCAAAATAACTCAACACACAGCCATTAATGTTTAAACCACTGGCCACAAAAGTGAGTACACCCTTAAGTGAAAATGTCCAAATTGGGCCCAATTAGCAGTTTTTTCTCCCCTGTGTCATGTGACTTGTTAATGTTACAAGGTCTCAGGTGTGAATGGGGAGCAGGTGTGTTAAATTTGGTGTTATCGCTCTCACTCTCATACTGGTCACTGGAAGTTCAACATGGCACCTCATGGCAAAGAACTCTCTGAGGAACTGAAAAAAATAATTGTTGCTCTACACAAAGATGGCGCAGGCTATCAGAATATTGCCAAGACCCTGAAAATGAGCTGCAGCACGGTGGCCAAGACCATAAAGAGTTTTAACCGGACAGGTTCCACTCAGAACAGGCCTCACCATGGTCGACTAAAAAAGTTGAGTGCACGTGCTCAGCATCATATCCAGAGGTTGTGTTTGGGAAATAGACGTATGAGTGCTGCCAGAATTGCTGCAGAGGTTGTATGGGTGGGGGTGGGGGGGTCAGCCTATCAGTGCTCAGATCATACACTGCATCAAATTGGTCTGCATGGCTGTCGTCCCAGAAGGAAGCCTCTTCTAATGATGATGCACAAGAAATCCTGCAAACAGTTTGCTGAAGACAAGCAGACTAAGGACGTGGATTACTGGAACCATGTCCTGTGGTCTGATGAGACCAAGATAAACTTATTTGGTTCAGATGGTGTGGCGTCAACCAGGTGAGGATTAGAAAGACAAGTGTGTCTTGCCAACAGTCAAGCATGGTGGTGGGAGTCTCATGGTCTGGGGCTGCATGAGTGCTGCCTGCACTGGGAGCTACAATTAATTGAGGGAACCATAAATGCCAACATGTAGTGTGACATACTGAAGCAGAGCATGATCTGAAGCAGAGCTGGGCCGCAGGGCAATATTCCAACATGATAATGACCACTGCCTTGCTAAAGACGCTGAGGGTAAAGGTGATGGACTGGCCAAGCATGTCTCCAGACCTAAAACCCAATTGAGCATTTGTGGGGCATCCTCAAACGGAAGGTGGGGGAGCGCAAGGTCTCTAATATCCACCAGCTCCGTGATGTCGTCAAGGAGGAGTGGAAAAAAACTCCAGTGGCAACCTGTGAAGCTCTGGTGAACTCAGTGCTCAAGAGGGTTAAGGCAGTGCTGTAAAATAATGGTGGCCACACAAAATATTCAATTCAAGATTATTTGTATAGCGCTTTTTACGATACAATCGTAGCAAAGCAACTTCACAGGGAATTAAGTTTCTAAAATAGATTTATATTGTAGAAACTCAATATAATTAACTTCTGGCAAAATTTGGTTAATTCAGTATAATCGCTGATGGTTGGCTTCCTCTGAGGTCCTCCGGGGGGTTGTCATCATCTCTTCTCAGGTGTTTGGTCATCTCAGATCATTTTTTATATATAAATCACATTTGAAATTTGCAGTTACATTTGACATTTGAAATTTGCAGTTATTTCAGTTCTGACAGAGATGAACATAAACATAGAGAACTGCCTGGACAGTGCTTTGACAATGCCAGTAACATGTCTGGTGTTTATAAAGGTGTGCAATCCCGTATATGTGAAGTAAACCCATTAGCTGAATGTGTTCCCTGTGCAGCACATACTCTGAACTTAGTTGGAGTAAATACGGTAAACTGTTGTCTTGAGACTGTTGAGTTTTTTTACATTTGTCTCTTTTTAACTTCTGCTCAAAATCCACCTGGAGGTGGCAGATTGTTACATTCAACTTAGAAGAAAATGAGAAGGGACTTATTCAAACTTGTGGCTGAGCTTGATCGTTGCTACAAATCATATAAAGATCTTGAGCAAAGTTTTGGATTTCTGAGCAACATGCATACAATCACCTCCGAAGAACTACGTTCTAATGCTCCGTGTCTTCAGAAAAAAAACACACAGATTTGCAAGAGGACTTCCCTGATGAAATTGCCCAATTCAAGGACTTTACAAAAAAAAGAGAAAAGCAAAAGTGTTGTTGCCTTGCTTCAGCTCCTGAGAAGGAAAACCTGCAGTCTGTGTTCCCTGATGTGGACATAGCTCTTCATATTTTCTTGACTTTGCCTGTGACAAAATATAGTGAAAACACTATTAAATAGCACAGTAACAAAATCGACAGATTAAGACATTAACTTGTGAGCACAAAACACAAGATATTTCTCTTTTCAATATAAACAAGACTTTATTTATATAACTCTAAGACATGTAAACTAATCTACACATGAACACAAGCATTCACACATTCACACGTTGCAGAAAGAGAGAAAGTGAGGAAAGGATTAGTTTAAGAGAATGAGAATGTGATATCCCACGTTTACAGCAATATGTGCAATTGCATAAACCTGAACAACCATCAATCACTTATTTAACACTCGCATTGAGTTTTTCAATGAGGCTAAAATCTATATTAAAATTACACCCGCTCAGCAAGAATCTGGGGTTTGTACTTGTGTAGCTTTTGTGTTTAAAGGTTCCCTTTTGTCCTCCGTTTTTGCAGAAAAGGGTTTCTCCGAAGTCGCTGATTGGCTTAGAGTTCAGGAGTCGTTGAAGTGGGCGTTGGCTCTTGGCTGGTTTTGCAGAGTTGTGGGCTGATTGAAGTTTAGACGGGCGCTCGAGGTCGGACTCGGAGTTGGTAAACTTAACTTAGCACACGAAACTCAACGGAAAGAAAATAAACTAAAGTAAAAGAATAAAAGGATGTAAAGAGTCTTGGTGGCTTTTCTTCTCATCATGGTAGCAGCTGGCTTGTGGGCCAGAGCACATGGCGCTCAAAAAGCCCAAAGGTGATCACAAAAAAACATGGCTAAAGAGAGAGTTAGAGAGAGAGATTTCAAGAGCGCGATTTCAAGAGGGTGTCCTAGTATTTAAACTCGGCTTTCAGAAACCTCCCAATGGTTGTCTTGACCAATTAGATCCTATGCTGGCTCTGGGTGCTGCTTTGTTTCTCCACCCAATCAATAAATCAACATGTCATGGTCAGTCACATTGCCCGAAATTTACATACTCTTGCAAAGTATCCTTTTGGATGTGATTTCTATAACCAGAATATGATACATTTGACAGAAAATCACTTTGAAGAAACGTTTAAAGCTAGAATTATCAAACTCATACATACCAAACATGAACATTAACCCTTAAGGCTTAAGCTATTAAATACTTATTAAAAGCAAGACATACACAATGAGTGATTAAAACAAGGATAGTCAAATTTGTGGGTCACATACATAATATGCAGTTATGCATAGAAATTATTAGTTTCATTAACAATGAGAATGAAAGTCTTTTAAGATGATTTTACAGTCTTTGTGAACCAAGGAATTTCAGTCGGATCCTTTGTCTTCTAGGTGTGGTTGGGGGAAGTCAATCTAAGAAAGTCTGTAGCTGTGATTTCTATCACAGATTTACATGTAATGGTCACATGTTGCATCTCTTTGACCATTAATATTTATTACTCGCCCCAAATTTGATAGTCTCCTTCCTGCATTGGAATTATCATTAAGTGTTCCTTTTGTTTTAATGTTGCAAGCTTCCTCTGAAAGAGGTGTGCTGGTTAGGCTGTATTCAGACGGGCTGGAGCTAGGGATCTGATTTACGACTTCCTGCTGTTGTCTTGGTCTCCCTTTTGTGGAATTCGGCTCCTCATGTTTCAACCATGCTTTGATCGAATCTTGAATTGTCTGATTCGGTCCTTGATATACTACACGACTTTAGTTGGTTCGGTGAGCTGCATTGAGCAGCCGCGTTCAGTTTTAATTGTAGTGTCCTCTAACTGAACAAAATTATTTTTATTACTATAAAAAAATCTAAACGATGGTGAGGGACGGTGCCGCGGTGGGCAAGTGATGTAACGTGTTGCGGCTTAACACCGGTATAACCGCCAACACTGTCTATCGCGGCAAGCCTAGTATCAAGACCACAGGATGTAAGACAAGTTAAATAAAAGATTAAAAATGAAAACACTACTGAACCTAAAAATCCATTGCTACTGAAGTGCAAATACAACAGGTGTAAGATGGAGCAGAGGTGTAACCTTCAAGTATCAAGAGCACAGATAATAATGTAATAAGTAACACAATTAAATAGAAAAACACTTACTGAAGTTACAAGGTCAGTGCTACTGTAGTGCAAATACAACAGGTGTAAGATATAACAGCAGTGTAACCTTCAAGTATCAAGAACACAGATAATGCAAGTAAAAAAGGTAAGTAGAAAAACAACCAATGAAGTAAGTAATTGAAAAGACTACTATAAATACAAAAATACACTTGGGCTCCAATGTGTCAGTGTGTACAAGAGGTACAAAGCCATGACTCACTTTCTGGATGTGCCTGACTGAGTCCCACACAGCTGAGGTGAAACCACTGGACTGCACAGTTTTAATTGTCACAAGCCACCATGTCATCCAGGTCTTCAGGCCCTTTGCAAATGCACCAGAGATTTGTATGTTCTTATGTGCTACAAGGTATGAAAATACGTCAGGGAAGGTTACATGCGGTACGTTAGCTCGTTAATGTCATAGGACCACACTGTGTGTTCGCATGGATCGAATTCATTGATTATCTTGATTTTTTCTAAGTACCGCAACTTTGCTTCCTTGTTCAGTTTTTCTCGATATGGAATCTTATACTTAATCAACGTTCGGTTCATCATTGTTCCTGTTTATTTTCGCAAATGCTAATACCTTGACGGCTGATGAGCGTTACCTAAAACATGGAGGCGACTATCCAGAATGCAATGCAGAGCGAGGTAGTTTCCCAAGCTCTATTGGCTTTTTGTCGAGGGAACCTGTTTCATGCGGGTGTGCCTCACACATCTTTCAAAGTGAAGCTGTGGGCTCTTTGATCGCCCCCTGGTGGCGGGCTGCAGTACAGGTCATAAACCCCGCCTTCTCCATGTAAACAAATGGGACTTAATAAAAGTCAAAATAAAAAAAATTATTACACTTCCAATACAATTTTCCGAAATTTGGTTTTGGTCATTTAAGGTAGTTGTTATCAAGCTGATATATGTTCAATTTTGTGATAAGTTTGATTTTAGCTAGTAATTTCATGCTATAAAAACAGGGCATGTAATTATGGCTGATTGGGTCTGAGGGAGTTTGGGTGGGAGTTTGATACTGCGGCTCCACCTCATGAATCTACTGCGCAGACTCTGGCTCCAAACGAATCTCTACTGCGCAGACTCTGGCTCCAAATTACGTCATTTACTCACAATGGCAGCGGCCATACTGAGATGTTTTGCCTTCACTTTTCTATAGTGGAAGGAAGCGGAGATGCATTGTCCATCTTTTTTACAGTCTATTGCTGTGTCCGAAATCGCTCACTCGTTCACTCATTCACTAATCCCTACATGGTATATGGCGGTTGAGTGGACTATATCAGAGAGGGGTGAACGGATTCGGACAGTGGCGTAAACACTGCGCTTGAGACTTGCGCTGTTGCAAAAACATCTTTGTCACACATGTACTTTTATATTACATGTACCTTATTTTAGAAAATAATATCAATAGCAATACCACTCAAAATGACTTTATATTGTAATTATACATACCTCCGCCGACTTTGTGGTTTCATCGATGGTATATTATTAATTTGTTTTGTAATTATTTTTTGTTCATAATCATTAAATACTATTAAAATACTGAGAACAAAATAAACACACATTACACATGTTCATAATTTTATGTATTTATTATTTTTAATAATAAATAAAAAATGTAGTATCTTGAAACTCTCCCGAGCAGCGTTTTGAGCTCAGGTAAGACAATGATCGTAGAGCGCCCTCAGGCGACTGTTAATTTGACATCAGAGTGATACGCTACCTACAAGTGATTAACGAAAAAAAAAATATTTATCCACCAAATGATCATCATTTTTGTAAGTTAACAACAATGCCAACTCAGTAAACTAGTAAAATATTAAACTGAGTTATTGCCTACATTATATATTTTTTTATATAATGTATGAAATAAACGTTAAAGCAGAAATAAGAAAGATGTAAACGGCATCTCTCATTCAAACTCGCTTGCTCCGGCTCTCTCTTCCAGCTCGTCGGTTCTCCGCATTTGATTGTGGGAAATAGTGCTTCAGCGAGTGTACATCGGTTGTACACTCAAAATCAGAATGCATTGTGGGTAAAAGGTAGTGAACGAATATAGGGAATTAAGGCCCTGTCCCAAATGGCACCCTAAACCCTCGCTGTCTTCCTCTGAGTCCGCAATTTTGTGACGTAATGCCGCTTTGACTGTCGGGTAGAAGTCTGCTGCGAGCTTGCACCAGTGCGGGCTCGGCATAAGTGCGGATCGAGGGCGCATAATGGCCGCAAACGGGGCGCTTGCGAACACCCTTCTGAACGATAAAATGAGGAATGGGACACCCTATGGTCTTGTGGACTTAACGGACACGTGCATGCGGTGGCCGTTGTAAGTCCGTAGGACTGCAAGTGCACATAAAGTGTTCCATTTGGGACAGGGCCTAAGTCGTTCACTTAGAATTCGGACAGCACTACAAAATGGCTGACACCCGATATAGTGCACTGCGCTGTCCCAAATGGCACCCTAAACCCTCACGGTCTTCCTTTGAGTCCGCACTTTCGTGACGTAATGCCGCTTTGACTGTCGGGTAGAAGTCTGCTGTGGAGCTCGCCCCAGTGCGTGCTCAGCAGAAGTGTGGATCGAAGGCGCATAACGGCCGCAAAGGGGGCGCTTTCGTGCACCCTTCTGAATGCTAAA
This sequence comes from Ptychobarbus kaznakovi, assembly GCA_027422405.1. Lineage (NCBI taxonomy): Eukaryota > Metazoa > Chordata > Actinopteri > Cypriniformes > Cyprinidae > Ptychobarbus > Ptychobarbus kaznakovi. The sequence continues at coordinate 47,532 of JAPDDN010000140.1, forward strand.
ATGAGGAATAGGACCCCTACGGTCTCGTGGACTTGACGGACACACAAACACGGCGGCCATTGTAAGTACGTAAGATCACAAGTGCACATTAAGTTTTCATTACCGCAGGAAGTAGGGGTGCTGAGGGTACTGCAGCATCCCCTGGCGTGTAGCCCAATAAAAAATGGGGGTGCTCGGGGTGCGGTGTTAAAAAAATTGTTAAATTAAAATTTTGTAACAGAAAAGAAATAAAACTAATTTTATTCATTTGTATATTCATTAAAATTAATAGAAAAAAGAGGCCTAAGCCTACAATGACAATAAGCAACAGTAAAACATGAATTAAGTTGAATCAAATTGATTGTGAAAGTCATTTAAACTTAAACTGACTTAGGAAATCGTTTGTTGCCACGACTTTTTTATCATATTATTACCTGCACCATACCCAAATCAAGAATTAATGACCATTTCTACAGCCATCACAAAGATACAGCAGAGAAAGATCGAGAGCCACTATTACCTCAGCAGCAACCATTCTCGCATTCTCACATCTGCAGCACTTATTTTGATCTTTAACGTTCCTGAATTTTTCTATTCTTGGAACAAAACTAATGCTTAAGGTTGATTCAGCATTAGGCTACTCTTAATGAAAAAGAAAATCCCACACACAACATCAGTAATACAATGACAAAGTAGCTTATATTAAACATAACACGTTTATTAAATGACTGAATAACAAATAAATAAAAGGTTTTTGGATTTTCCCCTTACTTCAAACGAATGCTTTTAAAATCGTTTTTTCAAACGAATGCGAATAACTTTTATTAACAATGAATTGTAGATATGTTTTACTGCAATTGCATTTTTGACTAGTCAAAAACAATGTAGATCTTTGGATATTCCCTTTCTTTAATGAACGACTAGTCATATTGTATATTGGGTTCAGATATCTAGCCTAATTACAATTGGGGACTATCCGAAATCATATTGGCCATAAAATAGTAAATGGCAAGTTTGCATAGGCCTATATTACATTTTACTTGTATTAACAAAATTTAAAAGGGCGTGCATAGATTATGACTAGTCGTAATTGCATTGTAGATAAGGTCTTTTCAATGCATTTTATGACTAGTCATTAAACAAATGCATTGTAGATATCTTGATTCCAATTACGACTAGTCATAATTGTAATATAGTATCTGGAAATTACAATTGTGACTACCGAAATTATATTTATGGATAGTCAAAAAAAAGTTGTAAATGTTAAAACAAAAGGGCTTGGTTTTCCATTACACTTTGTCTCACGTGACGGAGCGGTTCATGCTAACAGCCGATCCGCCTACATAGTGACGTCATAGTTCCCCCACTCTCTGTCTAGGATTTGGCAACCCTACCCTCATTCACTGCGATGCGGAGATCCGCCATTTTAGAGCAGACACAAACACGCTCGAGTAACAAATAATTGAATGGTGTGTAAGGTTTTCTAAAAGAACAGGGAATTAATAGAGTTATTAAGAACAAATCTAGAGAGAGAGGAGGGCCTTCAAAGTGTGTTTAATCCACGGGGGCTGAAGATGTCTGCCGACAGGAGAGACGAGAAAGGTAAACGGTGATATTTTTACCTGTATTGGCATTTTTTTTAAAGATAATAAGGTTGTGTGTTTTTATTGCCAGCTATTTAATACAGAATTACGTTTGCTTATTAATTATGTTTTCACTAAATTAATTTACATTCTCTATAGACAGTCATTATGGCTAGAAAAGCATTTGTTGAGGAAACAAAACAGCGATCATTAGCTTAGCATGATGCTATCGCATGTTATCATGGAGGACTTTGTTTATATTGAATGGTTTTAGAAAGAAATTTGATTGTTTGGATGTTTTTTTAAAGATATTTTTTTACTTGTCCAGTTTGTTTTTAAGAAGGCATCTATCAAACATAGGCCTATCGTGTTTCTATGCACATAATGTAACTTCAGTAACGTTAACGTTACTTAAAAATTAACAATGGATGAATTTTTGCTCGTGTAACGTTAGATTTACGGCTTTTGCACTTTTTGTTTTTTACATTAAGCTGTTCTCATGAACGTTTTAATTTTAAACATCACTTTGGTAAATGCTGCTTCTGTTGTTGTATTATATTCATTTTGACGTGTATACCATATGCTGATGGACTCATGTTATTGTTTATTGCATTAATACTACATGACATTGTGTTTCATGTTGGTGTGATTGAGCGAAGTATGCCAATATAACGGTACTTAAACTAAAATGCATTATTTGTAGTAGTTTAACAAAGTGTGCATTCGTATTTAGACGGTGAACTGAATGTGCTGGAAGACATTTTGACTGATGCTCCTGACCAGGATGATGAGCTCTACAACCCTGAAAGTGAACACGGTATTAATGAGAAAAAAGGTACACGTGCAAAACAATATTTCCAGATAGGATTTTATTCACACTGCATAACATTTTGCAAGTGTTTAGATTTGTTTGTTCAGAGTCTAGTCAAAAAAATTGCTTGACTAAAATAAACTCAGCTGAACAATAACATGGCATGCTTTGAATTTGAAAGAAGGGAAAATGCTAAAGAGCCTTTAAAAGGACGTATAAGCACATATAATAACAACATTTACAGGATAAAATAATTGGCACAATGTTTTACTGTGTTCATATCCGGCAGAACATGTACAGAGAATTTGACTGCTACTGTCGGCGTTCCTGTAAAACTTACCACATTAACTGATTGTTTACCTCATGTCTCAGGGTCTAAAAGAAAGCACGGACGAGGAGATGGCCAGGATTCAAAGCGGCTCAGAGCATCAGGACACACTACCAGACAGCCATTAAAGAGAGCTGCCCCTTCTTCTGGGTCAAAAAAGACAAGCAATCTCCGAGCAAGACATGCACCAGAAGACCTCTATAAAGACAGAAAGAACCATGCTGGAAGAGGTGGTGCATCTCGGGCTGATTTATCTAAAGGATATGGTGAAAAAGGCCTGTCCCGCAGCAGAGACTCCCAGAGACGGATCAAGCCCCTACTGCCTGAGTTGACAGAGGTAAGAGAGGACGATTATAACATGTATGTAGTTTTTGCATTAAAAAAAAAATAGCTGACCATTAAGGTTTTCTTACATTTGACTGATTTATAAAACGTCCAAATTTAAGTAAAAAATGTCATGTGGTGTAGCAATCAAGTAAATAAGCAGAACAGCATGAGGCAGGTATGTTATCGCCATATACAAGTATTTCTTGCATGGATCTACGTTACGCCACCGATTCAGGTTATGCTGTTGCTTGTCCAAAATATTGGTGCTTTTCCACTGCATGGTACGGCACGGTATGGTTTAGTACGTCTCACTTTTGGGGGGTTTTCAACTGGTTACAGTACCTGGTACTTTTTTTTAGTTACACCTTGGCCGAGGTTCCAAGCGAGCCGTACTGTACACACACACAAAGTACAGTAATTTTATGTATAATTATTTTATACTCTCAATTAGGGTTGGGTACTGAAACCCGGTACCAGTATGATATGGCTCCGGTACCTATGTAACCGGTATGTAATAGAACCGAATCAGAACGCATATTTCGGTGCCTCTTTTCGGTTTCCTGCCTGAGCGATTGGTTGAAATATTTGTCCTTTTGTTTCTCTGAAACAGACGTAAAAAGCACAATCACCGGCACCACACGTGAAAAATTATTTCCCTTAAATCTTTGTAGTAACGCGAGTGTGCGGTTTTCACATTCAGACTTAAAAGCACAACTCGGGGAATGAGAGTATCTGAGGAGCGCGTGAATGCAGTGATTACACTTGCTCTGACGGCAGCAGCTAGCCTTCCATTAACTAGCTAAGCTACTACTACTCCATGGGCTACTAATACATCGATAAGCAATGGATCATAAATATACTTCATTATTATGAAAATACCAGAGATGGCTTGAATAACACAGATAAACTATACATTGTTGTAGTTGAGTGTTTATTGTGTTTATTTTATCATTCAAAACGTTTATATCTTTTGTTTAATTATCCATATACCTGGAGCATCTTGAGTTCCACTAATTCTATGACTGGATCTGTGGATTTTCTCTGCGAGGGCTCCCTCTGGTGTCCAGTATGAACGAAAAAGACATCATGCCCCGGTTTCACAGCCAAGGCTTGAACCTAGTCCTAGACTGAAATGTAACTCTTAGCTGTTTTAACTGAAATAAACTTGCACTGACTGATCCTAAAATATATCAGTACCTTTTTTTTGTCTCAAGATGCACACCAGTAATGGGTTTTTTTCTAAGCATGTTAAAAAAAGTATTTAAATGTCCTAATTGAACTATTGCCTAATCCTGGCTTAGTCTATAGCCCTGTCTGTGAAACCGGGCCCATGTGTTTAGTGCTAATGGCCACTCCAATTATTAATTGGTAAAAAAAAATTTGTTTATATACATGTATCCGTTTAGGCACCGGTACCGTTTTAAAAGTATCGATTTGGCACCGGTATCGAAAAACCCAAACAATACCCAACCCTACTCTCAATGTAATTGTTTATTGCTGGAAATGAATTTGTTACGATTGAATTTTAGAAACAAGGGAAATTTCACACTTCTCAATACAAATTTTTTATTCCATTGCAAAAACGAATGTTAGGCTAATGTAAGTAAAAAGTCATCAAACAGTTTTTGAAAGGAAGAGTCCGTAATAAAACAAAGCAAACTAAAAGAATAAGGCAAAAGAATGAAAAAGGTGAGCAAATGTAAAATTAAACTGTATTTTTAACTGTATCAATTAAACTTACACAGAATCTGTGAAAAGAAAGAAAAAATAGAATAGAGAATTCACAGGTACATGTGATTGAAGTTGAGTTTATTAAATTGTTTGTTTAATTTAAAATAATATTTATAACTATGACTACAGAGTTTAGAAAAATAAAAACTGATTTTTTTATTTTTATTTATGATCATAGATGAAAAGGAGAAAATTGCTTTCTTGGGGGAAGAAATGAGATTGAGTGCATAATCTAGTGTAATAATTTGCTAATTATATATTGTTGCATTTACTGTCTGGTCCTTTTTCACCTCCTTATCATATGTTGCAATACATAGACACATGGTGTGTAATACAAACCCTTGTTTTCAGAAGATACGAAGGACTAGTGAGGACAGTACAGGCAAGGCAAGTCACTCCTCTAGAGAGGAAGAGGCTCATTCAGAAGAATATGCAACTGGCAGCTCTGTGGCTTCCTCTGAGGGCAACTGTTCAGATGTTGAAGAGGAAGGAGCCATGCAGGAGGAAGGGGAAGATAAGGAAGCAGAAGAAGAGGAGGAAGAAGGGGATGAAGAAGAGGAGGAATATGAACTGGAGGAGGAGGACCCACGGGAGGGAAATGAACAGAACGACTATGATACTCGCAGTGAGGCCAGTGATTCCCAGTCTGAGTCTGTGACCTTCTCGGAGGGAGAGTCTGTGCAATCAGGCTCAGAGGCATCAGGTAAGATCTACTGAAGATCACAGTCTGGTGATTAGTAGAAAATGTATTTTGTGTAGCATTCTCACAGTTTGAGAACATGCTAATCATAATCATCATGTTCATGTTGTTGATGCTCTCTTATAAGTTGCTAAATACTCTGTTCCAAACCCTGGTGAGTAGCCTCACAGTCTGATGTCCACATAGGCAGCTACCTGGAAGCATTGTAACCAAAATCTCACCATTTTGAAACAGTTTCCAAGTATAATATGTAGAGATCGACCGATATATCGGTTTACCGATATTTTTCCCGATATCTAAGCATTTTACCATTACCGGATATAGGTTTTGTTTTTTTTTTTTTTTGTCACATACACAATTATACAGAGTATAACCAGCAGTGAAATGTGTTCTCTGTATTTGACCCATCCAAGTACACACACACTTGGAGCAGTGGGCACTGTTCACTCAGGAAAAGCTCCAGCACGACCACCGCATGTAACTTTTAACAAGATTCACTTGTTTGAAACAAGCTGAATTATATTAACATTTACTATAGAACCATTATTTCGCCAATAAACATCTAAATAAATACATCTCTATCGAAATTAATTATTTATTTCTCCGCAAGCGATCGCAGTTTGAGTATAGTTCTGTGTAAATGCATAGATAAACCGCGCTGTCAGCAGTTTTCATAATCTAGAATGACAAAAACATTTTAATAATTCTGATAAAACATGCCAGTTAAGAAATGCAATAAAATACGATGTTTTGTTTGTTATAGCTTATTTCAATATTCCAGAGAATATTATTCAGTGAATTAACATTATCCAGTGAATTAATTATTATTCACTCTTTAGTCTATTAAACAGCTTATAAACCTAAAACTGTAGTTTAAAATGAAGTTGATATGACTTCTGTCCTTTATTTTCTCCATTTGAAAACATTAGACATTCTTTTGCTTAATGTTAATATCAGTGTTGCTGATGATGCTTTTTATAAATAAAATATTTTTATTGTTGTAATTTTAAGATAAAATTTTACATGAAAATATTAATTTTCAACAGTTTTTTTTTAACTTGCGTATCCGTATAGTGCCTACTACAGTGTTTTTAATGACAAAACAAAATGACCGATATGGGTAAATTAGGTCGGTTAGAGGTTCTGAATTTCGGTTTCGATTAATCGTCCAACCCTAAAGCCAGTCACACACCGTATGAGAAGTGCCGCATTATGCCACGTCTTTAAAATTCTAACACATTGTTTTCTATGAGCGTATTCACACCAGCGGTGCCATTCGGCGTCTGTCCGAGGCACCTAGCAAAGACTCAAAACAATGTAAAGATGTATAGTGGCACTATTCGTCTGGTGTGCAACTGGCTTAATAGTCAGCTGGTCAAAATAAACCCCAACGTGAGTTGAAGTTATGCAAGAGGAGAAGGAAAGTTGCTCAGCTGAGACGGCGTTCAGTCCTGCAGTTTAAATGTTGGATATTTGCAGAGAGCCATGTGATAGTTTGATCAACGATCTGTTTCTTAGAGCAGTAAAAATACTTAATTGTTGTAATGGTAAAACTAAGATAAAATTGATCGTAAGTGTCAATTGGCTGAAGTGTAGATTGACTGACTGATTCTTGGTGGAGCAGGTCAGATTACAAATAGCTGAGTCATTGTATTTATACACACCTGATGGCAACCTGAAATAGTGTAATTTCCAACAACTACATTTTGTCTCTCTAATCTTATATCACTATCTTAAGCTTGTGGGAGTGATCTTTGTTAAAGCTAGTTGTACAGTGTTGGGCTCTTTCATGTTAGGACCAGTTGAAATCATGGCCCGCCAGCAGCAGCACATGTTTTCATCTGTATTTTGAATGTTAAAGCATAGTGTGTCTCTGACTTTTAGGGTCTGAAAAGAAACATGAGAAACTGTCCTCTTCTGTCAGAGCTGTGAGGAAGGGTAAGAAAAGCACACACGTGTTCAGATAATGTTTGCGCATTTAATTGCATTGTCATGTCAGTAACTATTTAAATTTATTGTGATTTTATATATTGCTATCAATATTATCAGTTCAGCCATTTACTGACTACTGTTACTGCTTTTGTGACACGTTTTCCCTTTTGTCTTTTGAAGATCAAACCAGCAAGCTGAAGTATATCCTGAAAGAGGCCAGGTTTTTTCTAATTAAGAGCAACAATCATGAGAATGTTTCCCTGGCTAAAGCAAAGGTTTGCCACATACAGCACTGTTTACTGTTGAAGAGACTTTTTTGAGGTTAGTGGAAGCTTTACTCTGTTAACATGTTGTGCATGATCTCTCCGCAGGGTGTTTGGTCCACTTTGCCCGTCAACGAGAAAAAACTCAATGCAGCTTTTCGCTCTGCTCGAAGTGTTTTGCTAATCTTTTCAGTTAGGGAGAGTGGGAAGTTTCAAGGTAAGTCTTAAAAATATTGTTTTAACTATGATTTGTATGTATTTTGTGTGGCTTTATGTTGGTGCACATAAGGATGTGTGTTTGTGTTTTAGGTTTTGCTCGGCTCTCATCTGAATCTCATCATGGAGGTTCTCCCATACACTGGGTTCTACCCGCAGGCATGAATGCCAAGATGCTTGGAGGAGTCTTCAAGATTGACTGGATTTGCAGGTAAAAACCGTGAAAAAGCAATTTAAGGATTTGTTTTTTTAATGTAGTTGTTTGCAATTATGAGCTATTGAGGTTTTTCTTTCTACTTGAAGGCGGGAATTACCTTTCACAAAAACGGCTCACCTCTCCAACCCATGGAATGAACACAAGCCTGTGAAGATTGGACGTGATGGACAGGTTAGTCAAATTAACATGAAACTCCTTCCATAACCCATTTTACTTATTTAACCAATTTTTTCATCTGGGATTAGATTGTAACAAGTGGATGTTACATACAATGAATCCAGGTTGTTCAGGGCTCAGCAATAAATATGTATTAATAATTATTTTTTTATTTTTTTGCAAACATTTTTATTTTTCCAAATAAAAATCCATTTGAAATTAATTTGTTGTCAACAAATTCAACACATTTATCAGACAAATATATAAGAGTTTTCTGATGCATACATATATTTTGGAATAATGGCTAGAAATTTCACAGCTATACATTCATGTACAGTTTTGCTGGAAAACTTTACTACAGTGAATGTGTCAATCTAGTAAAAGTGGGGCAAAGTCATCTTTCAAAATAAATGTTGGTCATTGAGTCACTGTTAGAATTATTGGCCTCGGGAATTTCCTGCTGGTGCACCACAACAACAAGGCAAGTGACAGGTCTACTTACATTCTCTATATACTCTATATACATTAGTCCTGTGGTTGGAGGGATGGAATTGCAAAAGTAGATTTTTAATGTCAGTCTAAAGCATAATTTGTTTCAAAGGCAGAGCAAGTTAAGGTTTTTTTTTTTTTTTGATGAAAAATGAAAATTTTAGTTTGAAATACACCAATTAATTATGTACAATAAGACAATAACATACACTAAAAACACAAATAGAGTACATTTTGGGTTTCTGTTGACTTCTAGCCCCTCATCCCATGCCTTTTTTAGCCTCACAGACAATTAGTCAAATAACTGTTCATATAAACAAATGTTAAATTAATTTTCTTTTCTTTTTTTCACTGCCGCGCATGATCTCTTGGACCTCTCTAAACGGCCGCCTACAGGAGATCGAACCAGACTGCGGGACACAGCTGTGCATGCTCTTCCCACCTGATGAGAGCATTGACTTGTATCAAGTCATTCACAAAATGCGCCACAAGAGGAGGATGCAGTCAGAGCCTCGATCTCGGGGCCGATTACCCCAGAGAGAGCCCGTCCCTCGGGACATGGGAAGGTTAGAAATGTTCTTTGGACTGATAGTGCGCACTTGTGTCCCTGTCACCTGATGCGAAGGGAGCAAGTGTGTGTTTTTGTTATTTTTCCACCTTCGTCTTCATCGTCACTTGAGCGAGGGTCAAAGAGCCACGAACCAAGCCAACCAGAGCAGAGCGGACCGGCTGCGGCTTTGTGGGAAAGTCCCAGCATAAATCATCCGTGCTGTTGTTAATTTTGATGGTTAATGGGAGTTAAAATGGTGTAACAATTGACCTGATATGCCTCTGTTAACTGTTAACAACTTAAGCCTCAGAATGGCCTAGTTAACTTTGTAGTTGTAGTACTGAGGTTTGTTTCTTTGTAGATGAGACTGTTTAAATTTGTTCCCAAAGCCTTTTCTTGCAGGAGTGTCCATGGGGGATAGAGCCAGTCAAATTTGGGACTTTTTTAAAAGGAGCCTTAATAATTAAACAGAAGATGGCACATCGATTTGAGGGGCAGAAAGCAGTCGTTGTTTATAAAAAGAAAGCGTTCAAGAGGAGCGTATTTTGGGACTTCTTTGCTGGTTTTCCTTTCCAGAAAAAGCTCCAGAGTGTGCTTATGAATATAGATAGTGGAAGTGTGCGGGGTGTAGCATCAAACGGTGAAGGAAAGAATGAAAACAGAGAGGGAGAGACAGGGAGGAAGGGAAAAAAGAGCATGTTCTTCTACAAAGCTGCCGGAGTGGGTAGTCGTCCCGTTTGCAGTGCTTATGGACTCAAATCACACCAGGGACTGTCCCTATAGAGCACTGCTTTACATGAACTCTGTTCCATACCACAGTGCTCAAAAAAGAAAAAAAAGTGCCCCAAAAAAGGACTTAAACGCATCCTTACTTTCTCCAGACAAACATTGAGGAAGTTTGTTGGTTTGCATTGTCTGGCCCCAACTGATGGACTCCTGTTTGGATGCGTTACATGTGTACACGTCCCTCCCCTTTCCCCACCCTCTTTGTTACAAAAAGCCCCTTCCTCAAAATCAATGGGATGTTCCAGCTGGTGGTAGGTAGGCGGTTTGGTTTCCCTCCTCTGGACTAAAGATGGTGTAAAATGATGCCTCCACCCTTCCCTTCTTCTGTGTTTCTCTGAGCCCTCCATGGACTGAGTACCCCAAGAGAAGGGTTATTTCCAGATGTCTGGATCTTCTCTTGGTCTTTTTTGGTTTGCTTTGCAATGGACTGCACCACCTTATCACTCCCCCTTCTTCTGCTTTACCAAGCCCTCCCATTTAAAATGTGTTAAAGCATAAGATGGACTTTTAAATGAACTTTTACTCTTTAAAGTATTTGCCAACGTTAACAGTCACAAAACTACAAGAATGCGGTATGTCACACTCTCAACCAGATTTTTATTGTTCTCCACTGTAGATACTGTTTTTTGACATATTGGGTTTCTTACCATATGTTAGAATAACATTTGCACTAAGGGCACCCATTTGAGTATGTGTTCAAGTAGTTGAGTTTAGAAATAATCTTTCTAGAAAAAGACTGATGGCACAGTTGAAGGCATGTGGGTTTTTTGGCTTTAGGACACACAGCAAAAGCTGCTCAAACTATTAAATTCTGAGCAGAGCTCTACAGTAACATTTGGGTAAAGCTCCGTGTTTTTTATGACTAACATTAATGCTAACATACATACTTTGTACTTGGAAAAAGATGTTATCAGCAAACTTGTCTGGTGTCTTTGTCAAGATATCTTTATACAAAATAGAAGTATATTTTACTGCCTAAGAACGTAATTATATCTTCAGTCATAAACACCATAATGAAACTTTCAAATATAATAATCACGCTTTCTTGAAATTCACAAATCCTTTTCCAATTGTTAGTGTTTGAATGGAAGTCAACAGAGTAATGCATTCACAAAAAACACATGTGTTCTTGCATTAAAAAACAGCTAGACGAAGTGTAATGGAACAGAGCCTGGAAACCATTTTGGTGAATGACACACCATCTGAAATATATGAAACTAGTATTACCACACCCTCAAAAATAACAATACATCATGCACACCAGAATGCAAGAGCACATCCTGATTAAATGTATATTAATTTTTCAAAAAAATTGTTTCTCTGTTGACTTGAATGGAAGACAACAAAATTTAACTAAATGCATTGTGAAACGTTTTTATATATATATAGGGTAAATAATATAATTTGAGTTCATGATTTGTGATTTAGCTGTCAGATTTCACTTGTACTGGTGTCAAAATAAGTTTTCACATTTGAACACTGAAAAGCTCGCACTGTAGAGCTCTGCTGAGGATTGAGCATTAAAAAAGAACCACAGCAATGTGGCTTTAGTATTAAAGGAATGTTCTGGGTTCAGTACAAGTTTTTGATATACGTGCATGTATAATACAATAGTTATCTGCTTTACATGCTCATGGCCTTTGCAAAAATGTATATAGCATGGGCAAGTTTAGTTAGCCTTTCCATCAGTCTTGTGGCTTTGCTGTCGAAAAAAATTATTTCTGTAACCATGATTTAAAAACAAAAAAACATTCACTTGACCCCAATTACACAATTTTTTTTATGCATAAGATGTATTTTGGGATTTTAAAGCAGAGTGCAGTGAAATGTAACAATGCAGTGGTCTTGAGATGCATTTTTTAACTTCCTCCTAAACCTCATTTTGAAAACGCAACATGGCATGACGTGTTTTTCTGAATGTTCATGCTATGGTGACAGCTGTAAAGAAGTGAGAAACTGTTCAGAAGGGATTTTGCCAGCCAAAGCACTACCGCTGCTACAAATATAAAAATAGCTGAACTAGCCAACTTCACCAACTAGTCAATTGTGACTGACTATTTGATCTATTTTGACCTAGCTCAAATCAGCATTATGCCACAAATGCTGTCCGTGGATTGCTTATTACTTGTATTGAACCCTGAATATTTTATGCAGGACATTGATATCGTAATATGCAAAGAAAGTTTGTACATTAGGTTTGTGCTTACAGCCGTGCTTTACTTGGTGTCATGCAGGTTAAGTATTCATTTAGTTGCTCACCAATGAATGTTATAGTATTCACTAAAATATTTTACTATTAACTAAAATATGAAGAAAGTGTAATCCTAAATATGTAATCCTGTACCCATGCACTGATAACTGAAGGTTATTTAGTTTTTTCTAAATCAGTGCCATCTTTCACATTAATGTACCTGGTTTACGTAGGCGTCGTCCAGAGGAATATGACATGCACAACCGGAAGCGGCCCAGGATTGATTACACGCCAGAATTCCCCCAGAGACCAGGTTAATATCTGCGACATGTAGATCTCTCTTGCTTCTGTCTCACTGTTCAATGGTCTGCTTTCTGAAAGAGCACCACGGTAATATGCCACAACAAGGTTTTCTTCAAGGTTATGGCTCTTTATCGAGACAAGTGACTTGTGTTTTAAGGATGGTAACTTAGGTGAGAATTGTATTTCTGCGTAGTATGTATGAAAGCTGAACTGCACCATGATATTGAGTTTCTAAGTTTGCTTTTTGGTCAATATTGTTATAGTATTTGTGGTTTTTTTTAAAAGAGATGGTTAAATCTGGACTTTTGGTTGTATTGTTTGTGCTGCGCTTTAATGTATTTTGTGAAATTCGTCTTGTTTTTGCTGTCTGTTTAGGTTTTATGCAAGACCCTCGCAATCCACCTGTGGACAGGTTGGTATTGTTGGCTTTCCCTCATTAGCTTCCAATTTTAAATGGGAGTTGTATTATAACTTAATTTATTGCTCAACTTTACTTATTATAACCTATTGTCTCTTCACAGGCGCTTCGCTGGTGTTAGGAGAGATGTGATTCTCAACGGAGTAAGTTTTAAATCAACATGAAATGGCATTCATAACCCAAGTATTTCTTAAACAGAAAAAAAAATTTTTATTATTTGGGTGGAAGAATTATTCACCATCAATATTGCCAACTTAACAACTTTCATACTAGATGTAGCAACATTTCAGACCCCATTAGTGACTTTTTTTTCTGATTGATTGGGTGCAGTCAGTTATACTTTGTACTTAATAAACACTATTAACACTCATTTTCTTATGTCTAGTCTTACAATGACTATATGAGAGAATTCCACCACACCATTGGTCCTCCACCACCATGGCAAGGAATGGTAAGACTGCCCATATTGACTGAGTTTTTCTGTATCCGTTGTTCTGGTTATCCATGTTTTCAATCCTGACACTTTGTTTTGTCTGAAGGCCCCATACCCTGGAATGGAACATCCTCCCCAGCACCCGTACTACCAGCATCATCATCATCCTCCTCCACCCCAGGCCCACCCTCCTTACTCCGGACACCATCCTATGCCCCACGATGCCCGCTTCAGGGAAAAGAGGGTCGTTCGCTCTTTCGCCTCCAGTTTGGTAATGTTTAGCCATCAAAACAGCTTAAATACTACCATAGCATAGAGCTGGGTGATATGATCTAAAATCAAAACCTCAATTAACTGATTACTTTACCGTGGTTATGATTATTGAATGATTTTTTTATAATAAAAAAATGCCCTCAGTTCATTAAAGGTTTGTACTGTAAATATACTCCACTATTAAAGGTGGGGGGATTCATTTTTTTTTCTAATGAAAGAATTAATTGAAAGAAGCAAGCTATTTATAATTATTTGTTGAATATTTCGAACAATTTAAATCAAAGCTTGCTTGAAATCAAGACGTCTTATGTAGTCACATTTCAGTTTTATTGTAAAAAGCAATTTTCCTAAAAAAAATAAAAATATTTTCTACTTTTGACATGACAAAATTCAAGTTTAGTTTATTTTCTAGAGCACATTTAAAAACGACAGTAACTAACCATCTCTTGCAAACAAAAACATTTTAAATATTGTCATGCAAAAAGTAGAAATAACTTGCATCTCTTGTAAATCAATATTATTTTAAATAATGCAATCTGAAATGCAAAAAATAGCTGTCAAATAATACAATTGAATGAATGTAAATAGAACACTGCTGAAGAGAAAGAGCAGGGCCTAGATGGTCAAGGTTCTTACTGGCCAACTTGCTACTGTAAACAAACGCTTGCTCTGCCTGCGGGGTCTTCTGGTTGGTCCACTGTTTTGGAGTGTAAAAGTTTCAATTCTTTTAGTGCGCCGCTCACGTGCGAGATGCTGCAAAAGGCGCGCATGCAATGGTCATACACGTCCGTATAGCGCCAATTACTCATGCAGTGGTATTAATAGGATTTAAAAAACGAAATAACCAACATTGAAGAATTACATTGGTTAGAGCTTCGCTATTTCTGTTTTGATTTATTTTCTATTAATCATCCAGCCCTACCATAGCGTTGATTAGCTGAAAAAACCTGTTCCAAAAACTGTCTTCAAAAATGTCACTTGATGTTAAGTGTCTGATTACTCATTCAATCTTTAACTTTTGTTTGACAGCATGACTACGACATGCGAGTGGATGATTTCCTGAGACGAACGCAGGCGGTGGTGAGTGGACGTAGGAGCCGACCACGTGAGCGTGACCGACAGAGAGAACGCGACCGGCCACGGGACGGGCGTCGTGACCGAGAGCGTGGCAGAGAACGGGACCGTGAGAGAGAGAGAATTCGAGACCGTGAGAGGGAGAAGGAGAGGGGCAGATACCGGAGATAGGGGAAAATTGTTTTAAATCAATTTTTTCCATTAGTTTTTCCCCACTTTTCATTTTGTAGATATTGTTAGATTTCTTTTGTCTTTTTTTTTTATATATACTGTTGAACTTCATCATAAAGCTGAACCTAATCTTTCTGGGCATTTTTTTGAAATAATTTTTTTTTTCTCCATCTCATGCCGTTATTAGCATCATGCATGCAGTGCATTTAAAATTTAACTGTGAAAACCAAAAAGCATTTTTACTCTCAATTATTTTTATTTTCTATTTTTAATCATTGGTTCTGTAGCTGGCCCTGCAATTGTTGAGAAGCAGCTGCTTTTCCCTGTGTATGCCCCCCCACTTTCAGATTGTGAGCCAGACTGTGTGTTCCTCATATGGCTGTTGCAGTTTTTAGGTGTTTGCTAACTCTGCACTTGTCTTTGTGGTTTCTGTTGTACATTTAAATAAGGTCATAGTTGCCAGTATTCCAAGGCAATGCTAAATATGACTGTTGTATCAAGTATGTTTCTAAAGCTTTGTCTGTAGCCAGGCTCGTTTTTCTAGTTTTGATTGAGACGTGGGTAAATATTCCCATATTTGCTTCTTGTCCAGTAAAAGGATAAATGTCATGAAGGTTTGTAAATTGACTTAAGCCATTTGTTGTTGGAGTATCTGTTGGATACTATATGGATACATTTTGTACAAAACAAAAAAAATAAAATGGATTGCTGGTGTGTTGTATTTGTGAATAGTGCATTCATTTGAAATAAAAACATATCTTCTAATTCCTAATTAATACTTAAAAACAGTACATTTGTTCAGAAAAGGGAATCCGCTCCAAGGCTGCTTTTTACCAAGTTTTACTGGCATTTAAAAGTGCATGGCACTACAAAATGTATGTTCTCCCCATTCTAATTAGAGCTTCTGAGAAATGTTTTTTTTCTCTAACTAAATGGATTAAATATTTGGCCTTTTTATGTAGTGATTATATATATATATATATATATATCTGTGACCTTCTCTGTGAAAACCCAACTAAAGGCATTTTTTTACATTTACTATTTTCTGCATAAAATCATGCTACATATAGTAAAGAAAATTCTGTGAAAATATAATCTTTGTATCTTTAATATTGACTGAGTAAGGCCATGTCAAAGATTGAAATCAGTTAAATTAATGCTTGTAATCAAGCTTTGATGCTCGTTATCTCAGAATTAGATTTTTAGACTTTAGCCTGGTTTTTACAGAGAGGGTCACATACATATTTATATATATTAGTTTTTTTTTGTAAATACAGATACACGTATTCTACAGATCCTACATGATTTGTAAATGGATAATACCAACACCGAAAAGAGCAATTCAATGTGTCTTTAGTGTGTTTTGGAGGCATCAGCTCTTGTTTAATTTATTTAATTGTATCATACATTCAGATGAGTGGCATGCGGTTCCTTTTTTCTTTAGCTTACAGCAGGAGCTTAATTTATATAGTGCTGCATAGAAACTGTCCTGTTTCTCAAATGTGTGTGTAATTCAAAGAAACTAACGTGCACAAATAAGTGCATATGCCTCTCTTCCAGAAGTGGTAAATCGTAAATGGTCTGGAAATTTTGAACAGCTAAATGGTTTCAGATTTCTGTCTAGTAAATGCCCTCTAACTAATTCCAATAATATATGAAACAGCACCAGTCAACGTCCAAATCCTTTACTTGAGAATGGGGCGCGAAAAGAATTGCTTTGGTTTCTAAATACCTTCAGCAATCCAACTCTCTGCCACAAGGAAAGGTGCATTCATCTGCTTAGACCCTGACGTGACTACTCAGAAAACCTGAGAATGACAAGTTAAGCTTCTGTGCCAGGAACGCACCTCATATGAAAAGGTTTGGTAGTAAGAAATCATACTTCTCCAGCAGGTCTTCCCAGGAACATGACCTGATTCTATACTATGTACAATATATCCATCTTTATAATCATTGAAGATTTAATGATATACCATGACTGCATTACTGCTGTCACTGTACCAATTTGCCTATGAACCTCATATTTAGTCCTACCCTCACTTGTTAACAACACCTTGAGATAGTTAAACTTATCCTCTCTGGAAAGCAATGCATCCTGTACCCAAAAAGTACAATTCACCTTTTTACAGGTGATATCCATGCCCTCAGATTTGGAGGTGCTGACCCTTATCCCTATTGCTTGACACAAACCACCCCAGTAATTACTGAAGATCACCGCCCGATGAGGCCATACAGACAACATCATCTGCAAAGAGCAGCAGTGCCACCCTAAGACCCCTAGGAACTTGAAGTAATGCCAAGGATGCAGACACACTCTCACACTGGTTGTATAGGGATTGGGCTGCACTGATCCGGTACCCCATACTCCCGTAGTACCCCCTAAAAAAAGACTATGAATGCAGTTGTTTGCCTTCTTCAAGCCCACAAGACTCAAGTAGACTGGATAAGGAAACTCCAATGGCTCTCCAGGGGCTTCATTTATAAAATGTTGCGGAGAAACCATCCTAAATTTGATCTTACGATCATATCTCGAATATGCATACATTTGATTCATAGAATGAACGTATGAACAGAAATTGCGCGTACGCGTCTCTTTCAGATGTGAAATCTATGAATCGCAAATCATCTTGAACTTGCACGCAAATGAATGGTTTCAGCTCTGTCCTCTTAAACGACTCTTAATTAATGTCATTAACATATCACCAATCATTATAATTTAGAACAGCGAGCTGCAAGAACAGCTTACATTTTCAAGAACCTGCAGTACTTAAACAAGAAAAAGTGCACTGCGGTCAGGCCAGCCTCCACTTTGAAAAACACGGTCATTCTAGCCGCCATGTTGTTTTGTGGTGCACGCATATATACAAGGCGTTGCGGTAATAGCGTGTAAAAACTCAGATCAAAGGAAAAGCGATCTCTGGCATTCATTTATTAAGCCAGTGTCTCTGTCAATAATGAATAAAGAACGAATTAATACATTAATTAATTAATTAATACATTTAAAATAGTAGAAATGTTTAAAAAACGATCTGATAAAATGAAAATGACTTCAAATGTTGAGTAATATTAAATGTAGAATTTCCAAATAATATGAAAATAACTGTCTGATGAGAAATAACAAACTTAAAGCCTTTCATGAACTTACATATAACCATATTGTTCTGTAAATTCACATAGTTATAAAAAGAAAACTCAGTTTCCACAAAAAAAGTTTCACTTTTGATTAACAGTACACCACTCCAGAGTGTCATTTGCCCAATGAATGAATGATGCATTTATATAGTGCTTTATTGTGTATTGTTGTACACCCAAGCGCTTTACAATCATTTGGGGGGGGGGGGGGGTCTCTCCTCAACCACCACCACCAGTGTGCAGCATCCACTTGGATGATGCAATGGCTGCCACAGGACAACAGCACCATTGTACTCAGGT
The DNA here is from genome assembly GCA_027422405.1 of Ptychobarbus kaznakovi. Classification (NCBI taxonomy): domain Eukaryota; kingdom Metazoa; phylum Chordata; class Actinopteri; order Cypriniformes; family Cyprinidae; genus Ptychobarbus; species Ptychobarbus kaznakovi. The sequence continues at coordinate 65,895 of JAPDDN010000140.1, forward strand.
GGAGAGGAGCTACAGGTGGAGCTACAGGTGGAGAGGAGAGAGGGAGATAGAGCCATTTAAGTGGATGGGGATTATTAGGAGGCCATGACTGATAAGGCCAGTGGTGGGAATTTGGCGAGGACACCGGGGTTACACCCCTACTCTTTAGATATTGCCATGGGACCACAGATAGTCAGGACCTCGGTTTAACGTCTCATCCGAAACACAGTGCTTGTTGACAGTATAGTGTCCCCGTCATTATACTGGGGTGTTAGGACCCATACAGACCACAGGGTGAGCACCCCCTGCTGGTATCACTAACACCTCTTCCAGCAGCAACCTAGTTTTCCCAGGAGGTCTCCCATCCAGGTACTGACCAGGCTCAACCCTGCTTTGCTTCAGTGGGCAACTGGTCTTGAGCTGCAGGATGATATGGCTGCAATGTCAGGATGATCTGATGTTGTATTACAAAATAAAAGCCCTCAAAATCTCATACAGTAAATTACCAGTTTTGTCTTTGATTTTGAATAGCTATAAAAAAGAAACTCCCTGTTTCCACAGACCAGTTTCAATTCATATTACAGTTTTTTACAATCATTTTTGCACTAATAACAGAAACTTCATCTCATTTTTCAAAACACTTAACACTTTTTCCAAATGCTTGGATACAATACACATGAGCCAAAGATCTTTTGTTCGTTGAACTAAAATCACTGGTTCAAAATAACACAACTTAACATCAAAGTATTACTATTTCAAAATACAGCTCACACATTACATCTGAATTGAGTGTCTATTCATTTCATTATAATGATCTAACTATCAACTGATACAACTTCTAAAAATGCTATGTAACTTTTGCATTACTCTGCAAGCACTGTAAAAAAAAAAAAAAAAAGTTGAGCCAACTTAAAATTTTAAGGCAACCAGCTTCAGCACAGTTTTGGGAACTCAAAAATTGCTCAAATTGAGCCAATTTTAAGTTGGCTCAACTTTTTTTTTTTTTACAGTGTAGTTTATGGAAAAAGTTGAACAACATTACGAAAGTGAAGCACCTGAAGACTGCAGAGCGGGACACTCCATACCAGCTGGCATTTACTGTTAGCCTATAGATTATCTCTTTACTTTTCTTATTTTCTAAAGGGATTTTTTTACCTGTTGCGAGTTGATTATTTCACCAATAATTTTAAAATTTTGATTAATGATTCCAGTGTCTGTACTTTTTCTCTCTAGTCTATTACAATAATGTATGAATGTGGAGAGCCATAATAAAAGCTGTATCATATGTTTTGAACAACTATATTTAATGATTGTACTACAACTAAACAGTGAAATTATGGGCATATTGTGTGTGGGTGATCTAAAGTAATGTTCCTATGATATTTCATAATGCATTTGTTTTTTGAACCAATGCTTCTGCAAATGCAAGGCTTCTTTTAAGATATGAATACAATATGCAAAGTTTTGAACATAGGACAGCCTGTGTTACAAATAATTACTGTTTTGAATTTTGTGTCTAGAGTTTTGAAAAATGACATGAAGGTTCTGTTATTAGTGCAAAAGTGATTGTAAAAAAACTGTAATAGTCCACTACCTCAGGGTGTCACAACCAGTCTCAAGATGATCTGATGTTGCATTAGAAAATAAAAGCCCTTTTACCTGACGTGACGCTAAGCACTTTTCCACGTCACAGACAGTTTTTATAAATCTGAGTGTACGCACACTTTATAAATGAGGCCCCAGGATCCTTGTTAGGGTATAAAGTTGGTCCACTCTTCCACATCCAGGATGGAATCCACATTGTTTTTCCAGTACTCTGGCATAGGCTGAGAAGTGTGATCCCTTGATTATTGGAAAACATCCTCCAGCCATCTGCATCCAAGGTCTACATGGACCCCCCTCTCCAGCTGCCACCCATTGTGTAACAAGTGGTAAGTCCACAAGGAGCTGGCCCATGTTGTTGTTTCGGGTTGAAACCAGCCACCAGGTTTTCTCCCAGACCTTCCTCCAGGAGAGGACCCTGGTATCCCTGCTGTAATCAAGGTTCCACTCTCTTTCCTGGTCATAAGCGACTGTGTTGGAGCACTCTTTGTCTGGCCTCTAACCTGGGACCAATTTGTTTAGAAAGCCCTACCAGGAGGCAATGCTCCAGACAAGTGTCCCAGGGTTGCTGAGGCACTCAAACCACTCATCTACAATATATTTATTTAATTTTAGCAAATTAGTGTGCTATCATTAAAATGTATTGTAACGGAGGTCGTCTTGTCCCAAAATATAACAAAAGTTAAACGCACACACAAAAAAAAAAAAACTATCTGAAGCGGGGATCGAACCCCGGCCACACGCGTGATGACGTAGAGTCCTAACCGCAAGACCACGTATCGTTGACGACTAGGGTGGCACTCAGTCTGTACATCGACTCAGACAGAAAATCTCAAAGAAAAAAGCAGAAAAAATAACAATCAGTTATTATTGTTCGGGCGCCAGACAAGTATATTATACCTGCCACATTTTTATATTAATTTCATCCCGGATAGCAACGGACAACCAAACCATCCGCTACATACAAACAAGAGGAAAACAACAACAAATACAAACTACAGGAATAATGCGTAATTTTCTTTGTTTTAATGAGGTAACATTTTTAGATTCTAAACAGGATTTTTTTTTATCTCCAAGCACTACAATTCCATTCACAAAACAAAAAAAGAAAAAATAATCAAGCATAACCAACTAACACGAACCAACACTTTTCAAATATGCATAAATAAATGCAATGTGTATGTGTGCCTGTAGTGTGTGGAACACTGACCAAGCATATGCATAAATGAGTGCAATGTGTATGTGTGACTGTAGTGAGTGGAACACTGACCCAGCTGGCAGCACAGGTGACAGAGTGATTCGGGAGTATCAGCGGCGGCAGCCGATCTTGGCTCCTTTAATAAGCGTAAGGGTCGAACCTCCAGGTCAATCCCAGATGTTAAAAAGAGGCATTCACTGGCCAAGAGAAATGCCCTCTTAGCAACAGGCTAAACAGGTAGCATCACCCCTCCACAATCCGCACACTCCGAACACGACAGATTCACCGCAAGGACTGTCTCCAAAAAGGTACGTAGCTGGTCTGGTCAGACCACCCCTTCCCGGTCTCTAAACCTCACATTATATAGACATTGACTCCTCCTCATAATTAGTGCTGCTTCCAATCAAGATACAATTTAATTTGGAAGGCGGTGATAGAACAAATGAAAATAAACAAAGGGGCAGTATAGGAAATATCTGTAATGCCACATTCTCCCCCCCATGATGAAACAACCCATGGTTGTTAAGAGAAAAATCAAAAACCCAAGAATTCCTCCTCATCTGAGGTTTCTTGAAAGATATCCTGAATTACTTTCTTTGCTTGATCCTCCAACTGCTCAGCTGTGGGAAAACACATTTTAAGATTGCACACATGTGCAGTGCGCACATCTTCTCCAGTTGCCTCCAACGCAATGTGGTAATTCAAAGGTCCCAGTGACTTCAAAACCCGGTAAGGCCCTTTCCATTTTGGTGCCAATTTGGCACTAAACTTGTTTTGTGCACTAGATTGAGGAAAGTTTCGAAGCCATACCCTGTCTTTGACCTTGAAAGTGCTGTCTCGTCTTTTTTTATTATAGTTCCGGAGTTGTCGATGTTGAGCTTTTCTGCAACTCTCTTTAACTTGTGATTGCAGTTGTTGTATGTGAGCGATTATGTCATAGGAGGTGGTGTCAGGAGTGAGATTTGGACCGTGCAGAATTTTATCCATTGGCCCTCTCAATTTCCTTCCAAGCTGCAATTCTGCTGGAGTAACTCCAGTGGTTTCCTGGATGGCAGAGTTAATGGCGAATCTCATCTCTGGTAGGAACTGATCCCATTTGCTGTGGTTGTCATCCACATATGACGCAATCATACTTTTGAGAGTTCTATTCACACGTTCAGTCATATTGGTCTGAGGATGATATGCTGTGGTTAACTTTGGTGTCACTCTCCATTTCTCACATACTTCTCTGAACACAGATGAGACGAACTGGGTACCTCTATCAGAAAGAACGAAGTCTGGAACCCCCCAACGAGTTAAGATTTCTTTTCTGAAAATTGTTGCAATACTTTGAGCGGTGGCATGACGCATAGGGAAACACTCAACCCATCGTGAGTAATAATCAACAAAGACCAGTAAGTACACATTTTGCTGTGTACTCCGGGGTAGTGGACCCATAATATCAACTCCCAGCATTTCATTTGGTTTAGTGGTGGTAACTGATTGAAGTTTCCCCGCAGGTTTCTGGTTATCGTGCCGAAGGGTTTGGCATTTCACACATTCCCTGACATGATGTTTCACATCAGTCCACATCCCTGGCCAAAACGCTACTTCCTGGAGCCGCTTATAGGTCTTGAAAATTCCTCTATGGCCACTCAAGGGATGTGCATGATAGTGCTGAAGGAGAGATTGCCGGAGAGTGCTGGGAACATACACTCTATAATGTATTTGATCATTCTTCAGGTGAGTCTTGCGATACAATTTGTCCTCTACCACTTCGTATTGTTCCATCTGCGGGCTTTGTTCTTCTGCTATCGCATGTAATAACTTTGTTATTTCACAGTCTTTATGTTGTTCCTCCCACAAGACAATATCGGTCACTGGAAGCTCTGGATGTTGATCCATTTGTTGCTTGGCATAAATTGCTGTGATGGGAGAGTTTGCTGTGACTAATGACCTGGACAAAGCATCAGGAGCGATGTTTAATTTCCCTTTACGGTATTCAATGACGAAGTTGAATTTTTGCAGTCTCAGGACCCATCGGATGAGGCGACTGTTGGTTTTAGTGGATCCCATGACCCATTGCAGAGCAGAATGGTCTGTGACAACCGTGAAAAGTTTATATTCAAGGTAATGTTGCCACTTCTCTAAGGCCCATATAACTGCCAGACACTCTTTTTCGGTTGCCGTGTAGTTGTTCTCTGCTCCAGTTAATGTTCGACTGCCATATGCGATAACCTCCTCCCTACCTGGATCTTTCCTCTGCGTGAGAATGGCACCCAGTCCAGTGTCACTAGCATCTGTATATACGATGAAAGGAACTTGAAGATCGGGGTGGCCGAGAATGGGGGGCGAGGTAAGGCATGCTTTTAACTGGTCAAACGCTTGTTGACACTGCGTCGTCCATTTAAACTTCTGTCCCTTTTTTTCAGAGAATTGAGGGGCTCAGCAATTTTAGAAAACTTGGCACGAACCGGTGGTACCAACCAGCTAATCCCAAGAACCTCTGAACTTCCTTCAAGGTGGTAGGAGCAGGAAAAGCACGAATGGCCTCAACTTTACTTGGATCAGCTGTGATGCCCTTATTACTCACCACATGTCCCAAAAAGGTGATTTCTGGAAGGAAAAAATTGCACTTTTTCAAGTTAATAGTCAACCCGGCAGTATCCAGCCTGTGGAGAACAGTTTTCAGGTCACTGAAGTGCTGGGCCACTGAGTGAGAATAAATAATAATGTCGTCAATATAGACAAAGCATATTTTCTTTCTTAACTCCCCCAGGACTGTCTCCATCAGCCTCTGGAAGGTGGCAGGTGCGTTTTTTAACCCAAAAGGCATAACATTAAAGTGATATAGACCTGCAGACACAATAAAAGCAGTCTTGGCTTTACTATCAGTGTCCATTATCACTTGCCAATAACCACTGTTGAGGTCTATGGTAGAGAAAATAGATGCCCCGGAGAGTGATTCTAGGATCTCCGTGATGTTTGGGAGAGGGTAAGCGTCACTTTCTGTAGTTGCATTGACTTTACGGTAGTCTACACAGAACCTTAACTTTCCATTTTTCTTTGGAACCAGAACTACCGGTGAGGCCCAAGCAGAATGTGATGGCTCCACAATCCCTTCTTTCAACATTACCTCCAATTGTTCCTCCATTGCTGCTTGTTTGACAGGTGATAACCGATATGGCCGTTGCTTGATAGGAACCTGGCAGGTGGTATAGATGCGATGCTGCAGGACATCGGTTCGCCCAGTTCGGTGAGTACATACTCGTGAGTTGTATTCTAGGATCTGAAGTAGTTGTTGCTTTCCATCCATAGGTAGATGTGCTTTACTTACGGCATCTCTAATTAATGTTGCATCATCCACGTTGTCAATTTGTAACATGGTCAAGGAGGGTTGAGGAGGAGGAACAGCACTTAACAAAGTCACCAGCGGTTCACTGGCTTTTCCAGGTTGAAATGGATGTTCTACCGTAGGTTCAGACTTGAAAAAATATTTTTGTTCACTTACATTAATTTGCAGGCCACTGAAAAAGATGAAGTCCAAACCCAGGATGATGGCATAAGCAAGAGCTTGAGAAGGGAGGACAACAGCAGGTACTGTAATGGCTTTATCGTGCATATGAAGATTAATGTTTACCCATCCTAAAGGACTCTCAGCTTTTCCATTTGCCAGGTAGAGAGGACCACCTGACCACGGTTGAAGCTGAACAGGGGTTATAATTTGCTTCATAAGACTTTCGTGAATTAACGTGTAGCTTGCTCCCGTATCCACAATCGCTTTCCCCAACCAGGATTCAATGCGAATTGGAACTACTAATTGTTGTGGTATGGTCATGAATGCATTTGATTGTGAGGGGGGTACAATCTGAATTTCAGCTTGTGTCGGAGGTATTTCAGAAGCTGCCACATTATTATTGGATGGTCGTTCTCCTGACTTTGCAGAGTGATGAGAATACTTTCCTTGTGTGAAATGTTGTTGACCAGAAGACTGCTGGAAAGATGGATGTCCATACATTGGGCAGTTGCCTGGAGGATGTGGTCCATTACATCTCCAACACTGAACAGACGGTTTCTCAGCAGATCGGTTAGATAAATGTTTTTGTGAAATGGCTTGTTGTTTAAAACCCACACGACCTTCATACCGAAGCTGTTCTTCATGGTCTTTTTCCAGTTGGTGTCCGAGTCTAACCAGATCTTCGACAGTGTTAACACGACTGCGCAGCTGGCTTGCAAGGTAAGGCTTGATATTTTTTAGGATCATTTTCACAATCTCGTTTTCTGTTAACGTGGCTTTCCATCTTTTACACAGTGCTCGATAAGTGAATGCAAAGTCTCTTACTGATTCCTTTTCCCCTTGAACTCTAGAACACTACGTGCGGCCAGCTCGTCCTCATAGTCCTCAGACAAAAAAGCAGAGAGGAAGGCAGCCTCAAACTCCTTCCAAGTGGTTATATTGGAGCGACTTACTTCCCACCAGTCACGTGCGGTGCCATGCAACACTGTGCGGAAGGTAGCCAGGAGATCTGTGTCCGTCAAAGGATGTAGAGCCAGAAAATCTTGACACTTGGTCAAGTACAACAGGGGGTCAGCATCATCAGTAGGACGCCCAAAAGTGGGAAATGTTAATTTAATGTGGTCACTTTTGGCCAAAGACATTGGTAAAAGAGGTGAAACAGTCTCTATTGAACGTGCACCAGGAATCTTAGTTGTTTTTCCTGTTTGTGCTTCAGCTTTTTCCTCAATAAACACTTGAACATCATTTTGCAGCTCGGCTACACAATTACAACATTTGTGAATTTGTGTTTCACATTGCTGAAGATTCGTGGTTACATTATCAAGGCTATTCTGAAATGTGCGTTGGATAGCTTTGATATCCTGTTGTAACTCCACCCGTAACTGTTCCATCTTATCCCGCACTACACAGGTGAAAGATTGTTCCATTTTTTGAATTTCCTTTGAGATCATCAGTTGCACAGCCTTAATCAATTGGTCGGCCTCGACTGCCTCTTGTTGTTTAGTTGCAGTCATTAAGGTGACAACCTGTTGATTATTGGTCTCCACCTTTGCTGCAAGATCGATGATCTGGTTCTCATGGTGGGAAGATGAGGCCTTCAGTACCTGGGTAAACTCATTTACAGTTTTCTCTTGCCTTTTCATAAATTCCGTCAGATTGTCCCAGTTACCTTGCAAATGGACATTATATTGTTGAATTCCCTTACCAGGGGTTGGAAGAATACCAGGAAGATCATGCTGAGCCATTGAAGATGATGTACCATCCAAAGACGTACAAATTTGCATACTGTCATGTTGTGGGGCCCAAGTCAGAGGTTGCACAAGGGTGCTGCCTCCAAGAACAGGGGAGAGCATCCGCACCTGGGTTCCAGGAAAGGCGAAACTGTGTGGAGTGGAAATGTTATACATAGTTGGGTCATGTGGAGGAAGTCCTAAAAGGGTCTGAGTTTGAACAGGAGGTGGCCAAATTGGAGTGGAAATACTAGGGGCATCAGGGGCATCAATATCCACATAGGTGGAAGGTGAAGAGGAAGTGGCCATGTCTTGTAATGTGTGGGAGTATTTTAAATGTTGGGACTAAAAAAATGAAATTCAAGACCTGTGTATGTATTTGGGGCAACAGGGGCAAATAATAATAAAAAAAGAAAACAGTTCTTCTCTACAATCAATTACAGCATTTTCCAATCATCAAAAAAAAAACACATACATTACCCAAATTAAAGTTCCCACACATTTCCTTGATAAGAACTTAGTCAACAAGATTTCAATTGACAAAGGTTATTCAATAACACCACAGTATTTAGATTTTCACTCCAAAATCACATGGATTTTTTTTTTTTTAAGTTCAAAACTCAATTCCCTCAAGAGCATAAAAGTTCATGGATTCAAATAGTCACATTCCACACATCTTCCAAAATTTACAGTCACAAAATTTCAAAGGGTCATATCCAGTTTGTTTAGTTCAAGTCCCTGTTTGGGCGCCATTTCTGTAACGGAGGTCGTCTTGTCCCAAAATATAACAAAAGTTAAACGCACACACAAAAAAAAAAACTATCTGAAGCGGGGATCGAACCCCGGCCACACGCGTGATGACGTAGAGTCCTAACCGCAAGACCACGTATCGTTGACGACTAGGGTGGCACTCAGTCTGTACATCGACTCAGACAGAAAATCTCAAAGAAAAAAGCAGAAAAAATAACAATCAGTTATTATTGTTCGGGCGCCAGACAAGTATATTATACCTGCCACATTTTTATATTAATTTCATCCCGGATAGCAACGGACAACCAAACCATCCGCTACATACAAACAAGAGGAAAACAACAACAAATACAAACTACAGGAATAATGCGTAATTTTCTTTGTTTTAATGAGGTAACATTTTTAGATTCTAAACAGGATTTTTTTTTATCTCCAAGCACTACAATTCCATTCACAAAACAAAAAAAAGAAAATAATCAAGCATAACCAACTAACACGAACCAACACTTTTCAAATATGCATAAATAAATGCAATGTGTATGTGTGCCTGTAGTGTGTGGAACACTGACCAAGCATATGCATAAATGAGTGCAATGTGTATGTGTGACTGTAGTGAGTGGAACACTGACCCAGCTGGCAGCACAGGTGACAGAGTGATTCGGGAGTATCAGCGGCGGCAGCCGATCTTGGCTCCTTTAATAAGCGTAAGGGTCGAACCTCCAGGTCAATCCCAGATGTTAAAAAGAGGCATTCACTGGCCAAGAGAAATGCCCTCTTAGCAACAGGCTAAACAGGTAGCATCACCCCTCCACAATCCGCACACTCCGAACACGACAGATTCACCGCAAGGACTGTCTCCAAAAAGGTACGTAGCTGGTCTGGTCAGACCACCCCTTCCCGGTCTCTAAACCTCACATTATATAGACATTGACTCCTCCTCATAATTAGTGCTGCTTCCAATCAAGATACAATTTAATTTGGAAGGCGGTGATAGAACAAATGAAAATAAACAAAGGGGCAGTATAGGAAAATATCTGTAATGCCACATTATTAATGTAATACATCAGCAATTAAAACAATTATATTCATAAGAAAGAAGAGCCTAAATAGTTCACACAGTAGTTTATTATTCAATTTACAAAAAAATACATATCAGCACCCAGGACAATGCATAGAAGATGTTTATTTACACATTCTCAAATCAAATTTAAAACTATCCTCTTTACAGGATGGATCATTTACATTAATAAAACAAATCTCTTCACCACATTAAAAGGATAGTTCAACCCAAAAATGAAAATTCTGTCATCATTTACTTACTCTCAAGTGGTTCCAAACCTGTATGAATGGCTTTGTTCTGCCGAACACAAAGGAAGATATTTTGAAGAAAGTTTGTAACCAGGCTGTTTTGGGGCAACATTGACTTCCATAGTAGGAAAAACAAATACTATGGAAGTCAATGGGACCCCAGAACTGCTCTGTTTCCCACATTCTTCAGAATATCTTCCTTTGTGTTCAGCAGAACAAAGACATTCATACAGGTTTGGAACCACTTGAGAGTGAGTAAATGATGACAGAATTTTCATTTTTGGGTGAACTATCCATTTAATATTTCCTCTGTTTTCAATGTTTTCTTAGTTTTATAAAGGCAGCCAATGTCTGCAGACTTTTAAAGAACACTGAAACATTTCCACAGGGGCTTACTTTCGACTGTGTAGTAGCTTAGGGTAAATTCAATAACCCATATTAACTGGAGTATAACTAAATACATTAACTTCCATGATGCTTCAGTAAACTTGGATGACATCATCCCATTCCCTCACAGGCCAGACGCCATTCTCCTGTACGTTGAACGGAGAGGTCTTCCAGTCCCAGGTTTTCACAGGAACATTCCAGTTGGGTCCATAGTTGGCCATCACATAGTCCCAGGTTTCGCAGGGAACTCTAACCTTAAGCTCCATCAGCTCAGTCCAACACAGACTGAATCGCGGGAACACATATCTGTCAGGAAACAATACAAATAAAAGAAGATATTTCTAATCTAACAACAGTTCTAACAACGCTCTGCATCAGGTACTGGGGTTCCAGAACATGTGTGACATGTGACTAAACGACCAACACAGCTAAATTATAAAGATCTTGCCGATAAATTTGTTGAGTGTCTTGAGGTTAAGGCTAAACTTTGTGTTTGTAGAAACAGTAACCAGATTTTGTATTCCTTTATTTAAAGGGCAGGGCAACTCTGCAACCCACACATCCATCCAGTCTTATCTTCTGAAATGAACTAAATTTCGAGTTGTAACACAGATGTTCACTGACTTTTTCCAGCTTGCACTGTCAAAGATAATGTGTCAAATAAAAGGTAACACTTTATTTCGATAGTCCACTTTAGACATTCTACTACCAGTAAGTAACTTTGCAACTACATGTTAACTAGCAGTCATTAGAGTATTAGTAGACTGTCTGCTTAATATCTTCTAACAATTTATTTTGATGGGTCCAGAACATACAACATACTGACTACGTGAAACTTTGCAAGTAAATGTCAACTTATTCTACAAACCCTAAACCTACCCCAACTGAGAGTTAGTAGACATGTAGTTGCAAATGAATGAAAATTAGTTGACACATAGTTACAAAGTTACTTATAGTTAGTAGAATGTCTAAAGTGGAAAAAAAGTAACCAAATACAATTTTGAACAATTTAACTTTTAAATTGTATTTGACTCGTAACGGTGAGTTAAATTAAGATCCATACTTTTTGAGTGCAGAAATCCAGATATTGTCAAAGGGTTCGCTAACTTATTCTTCCCACTGCATGTGTCACTTATATCTTTGAAACAGTTCAATAAATCAAAATTCATTTGAAATCTTTGTTATGAGACATAGATTTAAAGGGGTCCTATTAAGCTTTTTCACTTTTTGAATTTTACTCAGTGTGTAGGTTTGGGCATAAAACGATCTACAAGAAATTGATCATTTTTCAAGAAATACAACGAACGACTCATTTGGACTACAAAGTTGTTTTCCTGTATTTGTGATATCACAAAAATAAATCCTGCCTACGGAAATTCGAATGGGTGGCAGGTGGGCAGAACCCTTGGTTGAGCACTGCACGTTAGAGACCTGCGCGGGATGGATTTTTCAGTCCCGCTCCAGTCCATGCTGCCAGCATGGTTAGCATATTTTGTGTTACATATTATGCACTGTCCATTGAGCGGACCTGACCTGACTTACATTTCACTACTGATTATATCCTGTGTAATTGAGTATGTGACGAATAAAAAAAAAACCTTGAAACCTTCAAACCAGAACGCACGCGAGAGAGAGACGAGGCAGCGCACATCGCGCATCTCTAAGTGAGTGGGAATTATACCAAACGTGCCACTTGCAGGACTGTACGCAATACCCACAAATTCACATCAAATTTCAGGACTTGTAGATAGACAAGCATAAATACAAATCATTTAGTAAGCAGAAATCCTAAATTTACCTTAACATATTAGAAGAAGATGCTGATAACTCGACTGAATTGATGCCTGAAGAATGCCCTTCCAGCAGCCATGATAAACTGCAGTTGGCGGTTAAAGTTTTCTATGCACAATTTGATTTGATGAAAGTCACGAGACCGATTACTCTCTCTCTATCCAATCACGTTGATGGATAAAAATAATTAAAATAAGCATGTAACGACCACAAACGGAGGAAAATAGCGGAGTAAAAGTACCGACACATCACTTAAAATGTAACGTTACTCAAGTAAAAGTACACAATTTTTTAACTACTCAAAATACAATTACTGATAAAAACGACTTAATTACTGTAACGTGAGTATTTGTAATTCGTTACTTCACACCCCTGACTAAATGGCATTTTAGTCAAAAGACTGACTAAAACTAAATCAAAATTTGCTGTCAAAATTAACACTGATTTGTACATAGTCAATGCAGTTATTTTTAAGCTGTTGTTGACATCCCATCTAAAACGTGATTTAGCCCCAAAAAAACAACAACAATAACATTACCATGTCTTGCAATATCCATGCGTGCAAAGGTTCTTCACGATCATCTTGTTCAATATTCTCGAGGTCTGAATTGATATAGCAATATTGACGAACCTGCTGCTTTGGCAAGGGGCGGGCAGTAACGCCGTCTAAACTGTTCGCCAATCACAACGCACTGGGATTTAGTTTTTCGGAAGGAGGGCCTTCATCAAACCCGGAACTAATTGAGTTGTTTGTGTCATGCTGGGGAGAAAGGTATTGCAATAATGTAAATTATGTGAAAAAATAATGCGATTTTTGAACCACCAAGCATTAAAGCATGTCCTAGTACACCCCCAAAACAAAATCAAGACTTCGTAAAAGAGCATAATAGGACCCCTTTAAGATAAAGATAAATGATTCCCTGAAAAATGTTGTGAGAATCGAACAAATGCCCTTGAAAAAGTTTGAAAAGGCATTTCTTTATTCAAAATGACCAAAAAGCAATGATAAAACATTGATGACTATCACAAAGTGATAAGAAAACAGAAAACAAAAAAAGAAAACAACCGCAAACCCTGTGAATAGTAAAGGTCTTCATGGGTCCACTTGGATCTGAAAAACCCAGAGATCTGACCTGAGACCTGAGCAGGTTCGGGTCCAAAACTTCCATGAGTGCTTCGGACACGGGTCGGGTTCGGCATTAGTGGCCTTGGCTCTCAGTTAATTTAAAATAAATGTGCTTTTTCCAGATGGACCAAATAAGACCTGAATTCTTTTAAACTATCCCGGATGGCCAGCAGCAACTGAGATTTTAGCAGAAATAGTGGGCCTGGTGTAGTACATTACAACTCCTGCAGCATCATGTGGCTGAATGGCATTCTACTGACAATTCAGCACTTCAGTGTGTACTTGCAGGTTCATGTTAAAGGTGCACTGTGTAATATTTAGGATAATCTATAGACAGAAATGCAATATAATATACATAACTACGTTTTCAGAGGAGTATAAAGACCTTACTAAATGAACTGTTATGTTTTTATTACCTTAGAATGAGCGATTATAACTACATATACCGCGGGTCCCCTTCACATGGAAGTCGCCATCATGTTTCTACAGTAGCCCTAAACGGACAAACTGCTCTACAGAGCGCGTATCGTCACTATGTTGTTCTCGCGAAAAAACTTAGCCCTGTAACGGCCAACGTAGCTTTTCTAAGGGAGGGGTGAGCGGAGGACTGAGCCGTTGGTGCAATTCAATTCGCAAACTCAACCGCTAGATGCCGCTAAAAACTACACACTGCACCTTTAAGTGCATTTTTGAGAAACACAAATAGTAAAGAGACAAATGTTTGTGATCTTTCACACAGAAGTCCATCTTATAGATAAGAGATCCATCAGAAAAAGCCACTCGCTTCATTACGCTGCATGCTCATGTAGGTTTTTTTTGCGCGCACAAGCCCTTCACCGAATAAGAGGTAAATAGCATTGCAGACAACACTAGCGAACCCATGATTTTTTCGAGCGATCACGTTTTTTTTTTTCAATCCACTGGTCACAACTGAAAGCTGAACCCAAGAAATGGTATCCATCGGAATGTGTATCCATCAGCAAGGCAATAATATGAAGTAATAATACATAAATAAATAAATAAATGAAAGTAATGGAGCAGCGGCCAAATCAGTCAGCAGGACATCAGGATTTTTTCTTGCTGACTATTTTATTTATTTATTGCCAAACCATAGTTGTTTGTAATTTGCTTGGTGAGCTCATCAACAATGATAACATACAGTACATTAAAAACATACATAAGGACATACACATACATAAATCCAACTATACATATATGTCCTATCAATTATAAGGAGTTAAATGCAGATGCATAAATTATGCATAAATACCAGAGGTCTTTAAAACAGAACTAATTAAAACAGAACAGCACAACCCAAATGTTCGAATTTGTGCAACGCATTTTATGGACAACAGTTTCATGAACCTAGTAGAGTACACAAAGGCTGTTAAAAAAAAAGAAAAGGGTACATTCCAACTTTGCGATGACAATCTGGTGCTTCTGAATCAGCGACTGTAAGTATGTTTTTTTATTACTTCAAGTATTTGCTATTGACTGTTCAAATGTGTGAGGGGAACAGGGTCGCATCACACTACAGCGGAGTGTACAGCCCGTCAGAAATAGTCTTAATCGCAGCTTGTTTGCAAATACATACAAGCATCATCACTGTGTCTGTCACGCGACTCTGTTCCCCTTTCAGGCTTGAACTGATAAAACTAACTTGAAAGCTGAATCTCATGATTATGGTAAAGGGCACAGTTGCTAACTCTCGGAAGACAAATAAGCAACCGCAGCTTCAAAAACACGCCCAAAACAAGCCTAATATTTTTTGTACGATTTATTATCATCAATATGATTTATTATCAATTATTTGTTACCAATAAGTGAGCCTGCAACATATTAAACTGAAACCAATCTTTTATATGAAAAGCAAAAACAGAAGCTATTTTACAAATATTAGCAAGCTGCAACAAAAGTGGGAACAAAACTCATCTCCAATCACCTATTAGCAGAATTGGAGATGGAAAAGGAGAAAAGCACAAGAGCTTCAAAGGGGAGCTGTAACATAGCAACATATTTATAGCCTAAAATATATAGGGACCCTTCTATGGAAATGTCATTTTTTTCTGTCCCTAGCCTTTACAGAAATATTACACTTGAAAAACACTTGGTTACATTTTTTATATATATATTTTAAAATGAAACAATGTGTTATTTGAACAATTACGACTTCTTG
Organism: Ptychobarbus kaznakovi; assembly: GCA_027422405.1. Lineage (NCBI taxonomy): Eukaryota > Metazoa > Chordata > Actinopteri > Cypriniformes > Cyprinidae > Ptychobarbus > Ptychobarbus kaznakovi. Next base: position 81,438 of record JAPDDN010000140.1, read on the forward strand.
AGCCATCAATGTGGCAATATTTGTTTTTAATTAATTATAAAGAATTCCAAGCACCACAAAACTGCTCGTCCCCAAAGCCAGAAAGTGCTTTATTTTGAGATCAAAAACAGGTTTTTCTTCCATTTAAAATAAATAATGTATACATTACTATCAAATAAATGAGAGAAAAAAAACAAATGCCAAATAAATACATATACACATATATATATATATATAATATTAAATTATAATATATATTATATTAAAAAAGAAAATATTATGTGTATTATCATTTATGTGTATTCATGAAGTCAAAAGGTAATTTAATAATGTGGTCTAATTTTAAATGTAAAAAAAAAAAAATAAATTAAGACATCTTGCCATACCAGGCTATTCGAACCAAATGTATTTACTCTTAGTATTAAGATATGACTACTTGTTTTTTATTACAGCCCGTGATCATTAATACATTACAAAAACATTGTAAAATTGAGGCTAAAAGAAAGTCATCCCACTCCTCTACGTCTACTTCTATCATCGCTTGGATTACAGCGTCACGCGCCTTCTTTTTGAATGTGATTTTTCTTCAGTAAGGGGGTGGAATATTTGGCATATTACACTACGGCACTTATAATATTGCACTGGTTTGCTATTGACTGCAAGCAGACAGTGTCAATCAATGCATTGGAGAATACGGCAAACATAAAGAATTTAGTTGCTTGTCAGATTTCCCTAACAACCAACCATATTTTTTGGAAATAAGCTTAAAAAACCGCAAACCCGCAGGCCAGGGATTATTTTCACGCAACTTTACACAAAAAGAAGCCCAAAGTCGCGTATAATAAGCGGACTTGGCATCTGTGGTAAAGGGCTTTACATTTCCGACGCGTGCTTGTGGTGTTCGGCCAATCACAATGCACTGGGTCAGTTGGCCAATCAAAGCAGACTGCACTTGTTGGAAGGAGGGGATTTGTAGAAAACGAAGGTTTGAGAGAGGCGGGGCATAGAGGAGCTACAATAATGTACAGTATTTGAAAAATAATGTGTTTTTTTAACAATAAAGCATGTCAACATATTCTGTTACACCAAATACACAAAATAATGATCTTTAAAATAGCATCATATGACCCCTTTAAGGGAGTGGAAATGGCAAATGAGCTGATGAATGATCCTCTGCAGCCATCTACTGTTATAGTGGTAATTTAATGTCATTTTCACAAACCTTTTCCCCCCTTGAAGAGTTTGCATCCCTGATTGAAAGCACATGTTTAACTGATAATAGAAAACTTTCTAATACTCACTTGAATTTTTTGCCACTCTTTGCCTGGGTGCCTCCATTCCAGACAATGTCACCTTCATCATAAAAAAAGAAAATGTCCAGTTTCACATCATTTCCCTGAAAGGAGAGCTCCAAACTATCCTCAACCTGAAATTTAAATAAAAGAAGGGTGAAAATATGTCAGCAAATGTCTGGGTCTTGATTTATCCTCAAATCAATCAATCAATCCTCCTGACAGAATGTACATTTTTGGGTAAACTATCCCTTTAAATCATCACACAACGGCATATAACCTTCCGCGCTGCATTGACGGCAAGAAGCTGGGGTCAAACCTTATAATGCGATTCATTTGCATAAAAGGCGATTATTAATCGCATGCGTTAACGTTGACACCCTTAATATAAATTAGATAGATAGATAGATAGATAGATAGTGTCGTGGTCAGAATTATTGGCACCCTTGGTAAATATAATCAAAGAAGGCTCTGAAATTAAACCTGCATTACTAATCATTTTGATATTTTTTAATCACAAAAATCTAACCTTTCATTGAACTAAAACAATTGAAAATGGGGGAAAATCTCATTGTGAAATAAATGTTTTTTTCTCAAATACACGTTGTAAATTATTATGATTAAAATACCTCCGAAGTATATTCCCATTCATATTCACAATTTTGGGCATTGAAATTATCCAGTCATGGCTTCCTGTTTCACAGAAGTATAAATATGAGGGAAAACAAAGCCCAAATTCCCTTAATCATCATCACAATGAGAAAAAACAAAGAATATATTTCTGATGTGCAGCAAAAGATAACTGAGCTTCAAAAATTAGTGAAGTGGCTTTAAGAAAAGAGCTAGAGCAGTGAAAATTCCCATTTCCACCATCAGGGCAATAATTACGAATTTCCAATCAACAATTTTTTTTACGAAACTGCCTGGAAAAGGACGTGCGTCTACAGGTGCATCTTAATAAATTAGAATTTTGTAGAAAAGTTCATTTATTTCAGTAATTCAACTCAAATTGTGAAACTCGTGAATTAAATAAATTCAATGCACACAGACGGAAGTCTTTGGTTCTTTTAATTTTGATGATTATGGCTCACATTTAACAAACAGTAAAATTAAAAACAAGATTAAAACAAATTAATGTTTTTAACTGATTTTAAAAATTTTTAACTAAATTCTCAAACACTTAGTGTAACATAATTAGAAAAACATTGATTTAATTAAATTGAGTTTAAAATCTTTATTAGTACAACCCATTCATATAATTTTTACTGACCAAATATACAAATTTTTAGGACAGCAACAAGTGTTTTCTTTACAGCTACAGTCTTGTGAAAAAAAATTATATATATGTATTGTATCTCACAGAGGTGAGTACACCCCTCACATTTATGTAAATATATTATTATATATTTTCATATGACAACACTGAAGAAATGACACTTTGCTACAATGTAAAGTAGTGAGTGTACAGCTTGTATAACAGTGTAAATTTGCTGTCCGCTTAAAATAACAACACACAGCCATTAATGTCTAAACCGCTGGCCACAAAAGTGAGTACATCCTTAAGTAAAAGAATATCACATAAAACAATTATTGTCCAAGTAACTGGCAACAAAAATGAGTTGAACATGTCAAAACTGTGTATAAAGTGTCAACATTTTGTAGGGCACCATTGTTATCTAGCACTGCCTTAATCCTCCTGGGCATGTAGTTCACCAGAGCTGCACAGGTTGTTGCTGGCATCCGCTTTCACTCCTCCATAATGACATCACGGAGCTACTGGATGTTAGACACATGGTGCTTCTCCACCTTACGCTTGAGGATGCCCCACATGTGCTCAATAGGGTTCAGGTCTGGAGACATATTTAGCCACTCCATCACCTTCACCTTCAGCAGCAAGGCAGTTGTCATCTCGGCGGTGTGTTTGGGGTGGTTATGTTGGAAAACAGTTTCTGAAGGGAGGGCATCATCTTCTGCTTCAGAATGTCACAGTACATGTTGGAATCCATGTTTCCCTCAATGAACCGCAGCTCCCCAGTACCAGCAGTAGTCATGCAGCCCAAGACCATGATGCTACCACCACCATGCTTGACTGTAGGCAAGGCACAAACTTCTCACCAGGGCATCGCCACACTTGCTGGACACTATCTGAGCCAAACAAGTTTACCTTAGACTCATCAGACCACAGGACATGGTTCCAGTAATTCATGCTCTTGGCCAGGTTGTCTTCAGCAAACTGTTTGCAGGCTTTTTTTGAGCCAGCTTCAGAAGAGGTTTCCTTCTGGGATGATGGCCATGCAAACCGACTTGTTGCAGTGTGTGGCGTATGGTCTGAGCACTGACAAGTTGACCTTCTACAACCTCTAAAGCAATGCTGGCAGCACTCATGCGTCTGTTTTTTTAAAGCCAGCTTCTGCACCTGACAATAATGGCTGTATATGGAGTTATTTTCAGAGGACAGTAAATCTTTACTGCTACACAAGCTTTTGTATAGCTACACTTTTGTGAGATACTAATATATATATATATATATATATATATATATATATTTCCAATGAGTCAATGTCCAATAAGCCAATGCACTAATTTATTTTTTATTTTTAGAATTCAAAAATCTACCTGTCACGATACTGCCCCATTAACAAGCAATTTCTGCACAGTTGCATAATTACATCCTGTACTTACGGTGTTTCTTAGATGAGTCCATCCAGATCACCCAATTTTTGGAGATCGAGATGGACTGTTTCAGCAATTCTGAAAAGTTTTAAAGCAAAGGAACTGACAAAGCATTCAGAAATGTTATTTTCCAGGTAATAAATCACCCCTTACCTTCCCAAACTTGTGTTTCAGTGGGAGACCAGCCTTCTGAAATGCCTGAGTGATGTCATGCCTGTAATCTTTAATCCAAATGCCCAGATCAACGTCTTTACTGTAAGGAATGATATTACACTGCCTGTACCAACCTGTGGGACATGGGAAAGGGTTAGATGGGAGTTATTCAATCTAATTACAAAACGAAGGTGTAAAATTAGATCTGTCTGTGTTTTTTCTTAGTCTGCTCTTAAAATCTATAGCAGATTATAGAACCAATAGGAAAGTTAAGAAATTTGGGACGCAGGTCGAGGACAGCCTGAACATATTACTAGGCATCGGAAATGCAAGTGCAAATGGGATTGCGCTTCCATTTGAATTTTGTGAGCGTTGGGGCAGAATGCAAATAAAGTGAAACAGCAAATGGGTGACTTTCTATTGCTATTCCAAAATGACAGGGTCATAACTCGTAAGACATTGGAAATGCAATTGCAAATGGACTTTGCGTTTCCTTTTGAAATATGGCAGACAAGTTAAATACAAAAAAAACAAATGCCTCAATGTCATTTTCATTCCATTAAAAAAAGACAAAAACACAAATGCCTCATTATCATTCCATTATTATGCTATAAAAATTAAAGTGAGCTTAAAAAGATCAATATATAGGCTGTGATCCATTGTATTGCGAGTTTGACATCAATTGATGTAAGTCTCATATTTTCAGTGTTGGGGGTAACTTATTACGAGTTACATAATCAGATAACTTTTTTCAAGTAACGCATTTCTTTTTTTTATTTATAAGAGAATAACTCTGAGTTACTTTCTCAATTAAGTAACGATGGTTACTTTGTTTTCCCCTTTATTGACTGGCAGCTCTTCTGTTTCCATGTTGAGAGAAATCAGGAGTAAGTGCAGAGGCATTGTGTGCGCTGTGTAGACATGATGTTACTGTAGTCCTAAACCAAATGTCAACATGCATTTACTCACCTCACTTGCCCCAAAACAGATACATTATTCCTCAAAATGAATAAAAACAGTGAAGTGCATACTCAGAATATGAATACTCAAATGTTATTCTTCATGCAATCCAGAATGGCAGCACAGCTGAAAGGTTTATTTTACATAAAAAGTAACTAAGTAATGTAATTAGTTACTTTTATATGGAGTAACGCAATATTGTAATGCATTACATTTAAAAGTAACTTTTCCCAACACTACATATGTTGAGAGCCTCTTACCAAGACAGGTTCCACTGCTGAGCCAGAACGGAACTCCAAGCACAGAGAGGACTTTGGAAGCAAGATGAAGCAGACTTTTAGCCCTCATCCTAAAGTCCATAGCCTCTATAGAAGTGTCTTCTGGATACATCTGCACAAAATTATTTTGACTTTGAGCCAAATACAGTATCTTACAGAAGTGAGTACACCCCTTTCATTTTTTTAAATATTTTCTTATATCTGTTCATATGACAACACTGAAGAAATGATACTTTGCTACAATGTAAAGTAGTGAGTGTACAGCTTGTATAACAGTGTACATTTGCTGTCCCCTCAAAATAACTCAACACACAGCCATTAATGTCTAAACCGCTGGCCACAAAAGTGAGTACACCCCTAAGTGAAAATGTCCAAATTGGGCCAAATTAGCCAATTTCTCTCCCCGGTGTCATTTGACTCATTAGTGTTACAAGGTCTCAGGTGTGAATAAATATTATAAATGCAGGTATGTTAAATTTGGTGTTATCACTCTCACTCTCTCATACTGGTCACTGGAAGTTCAACATGGCACCTCATGGCAAAGAACTCTCTGTGGATCTGAAAAAGTAATTGCTGCTCTACATAAAGATGGCGTAGGCTAGAAGAAGATTGCCAAGACCCTGAAACTGAGCTGCAGCACGGTGGCCAAGACCATACAGTGGTTTAACAGGACATGTTCCACTCAGAACAGGCCTTGCCATGGTTGACCAAAGAAGTTGAGTGCACGTGCTCAGCATCATATCCAGAAGTTGTGTTTGGGAAATAGACGTTTTGAGTGCTGCAGAGGTTGAAGGGGTGGGGGGTCAGCCTGTCAGTGCTCAGACATACGCCGTAGACTGCATCAAATTGGTCTGCATGGCTGTCGTCCCAGAAGGAAGTCTCTTCTAAAGACGATTCACAAGAAAGCCCGCAAACAGTTTGCTGAAGACAAGCAGACTAAGGACATGGATTACTGGAACCATGCTCTGTGGTCTGATGAGACCAAGATAAACTTATTTGGTTCAGATGGTGTCAAGCGTGTGTGCCGGCAACCAGCTGAGGAGTACAAAGAAAAGTGTGTCTTGCCTACAGTCAAGCATAGTGGTGGGAGTGTCCTGGTCTGGGGCTGCATGAGTGCTGCCAGCACTGGGGAGCTACAGTTCATTGAGGGAACCATGAATGCCAACATGTACTGTGACATACTGAAGCAGAGCATGATCCCCTCCCTTCGGAGACTGGGCCGCAAGGCAGTATTCCAACATGATAACAACTACTGCCTTGCTAAAGAAGCTGAGGGTAAAGGTGATGGACTGGCCAAGCATGTCTCCAGACTTAAACCCTATTGAGCATCTGTGGGGCATCCTCAAACAGAAGGTGGAGGAGCGCAAGGTCTCTAACATCCACCAGCTCCGTGATGTCATCATGGAGGAGTGGAAGAGGACTCCAGTGGCAACCTGTGAGGCTCTGGTGAACTCCATGCTCAAGAGGGTTAAGGCAGTGCTGGAAAATAATGGTGGCCACACAAAATATTGACACTTTGGGCCCAATTTGGACATTTTCACTTAAGGGTGTACTCACTTTTGTGGCCACTTTTAGACATTAATGGCTGTGTGTTGAGTTATTTTGAGGGGACAGCAAATTTACACTGTTATACAAGCTGTACACTCACTACTTTACATTGTAGCAAAGTGTCATTTATTCAGCATTGTCACCTGAAAATATATAATAAAATATTTACAAAATGTGAGGGGTGTACTCACTTCTGTGTGATACTGAGTATATTCAATGCTTAAACCAGATAAAACAGTCCAATTAAGACATTCAAACACCTACACATATGGCTTTTACTTCCCATCAATCAACAGTACCTGGTAAAAGGCCTTGGCTTCTCTGCAGCGACACTCCAGAAAGCGACTGCTGGAATGCTCATAGAGGAAACGAGAGTAGTTTTTGGGGATTCTTATGTCAAGGCCATCAAGAGTGGTTAGAATGAGCTCTGGCCTGAAAGAAAAGTCATGAACTTAAACAATGTATGTCAAATCTTGTATGTCAAAATCTGTTTGTTTTGGCTTGTAAACGGTGCTTGATATGTGTATATTTCTCTCCTGATTCAGACGGAATGACTTGAGAACACAATATTATAGACAAAGGACTCTAAGAAACAGTTTGAACATAAATTGTCTTGATGGACATACCACATCACAGAAAAAACTGTCTGAGACTTTTTTGTGCAATTCGAAGTGTGCAACACACAGGTGAGTAGGCCTGTACAAACTAGAAAACCATGAACACTTAATGTGTTAAGACCACCTGTAGTTTCACACTCTCCTCTATTTGCACTAGACACTTTTTACACATTGCTCTGTGTACATAATCCCACAAAATACTCAATAGTATATGCATGTTTACATGCTCATGCACTACAAATCACCTTACACTTTTCCCCAGCCAGCTGCTTGACCTACGATGTTTCTCTCTGCACATGTACAGTATTCATTTGAAGCATTCGTACAGTTTGTATTTTTTAGTCTTCGTATAGGGTAACATTTATATATAGTATATTTATAGTCAAAATATGTCAGTAGGTTAGTCGTGTATAGGTTTATAGTGTTTGTTTTTTACTTCATTGTTGTATGCCTGTATCTATGTAGCACCGTGGTCCTGTGAGGCACGAAGTTTCGTTCCAGTGTATGTACCCACGTGTAGCGGAATGACAATAAAGCTTAACTTGACTTGGATTTGTTTCTTATATGCATACTTTGGCTTCACAAGATGTTAACTGATGGACTGGAGTCTTGTGGATTATTGTGATGTTTTTATCAGACAATTACTTCACATGACATTTCTGTGTACATGCAATAATTATGGCATCACCTGTCATAGGCCCCAGCATGACGGCCAAAGTCCAGTTTTCCGAAAGGGGCGAATGTCCTGTCCATACTGCCTCTCAGCCTGAGAGGGCCGTGCCAGAGGTACTTCCCACTGCGCTCATACAGAACGACCACATGAACCAGACGGCTGTTAAAGCGGAACAGGAAGTGCAGTGGTATTTCTTTTGCTATCAGATCATCCATGCTGATCAGTCTGGGGTCTTTCCCATGAATCTCCAGCAGCTCCAGACCTCGCTCCGCTGCTGCATCCAATAAGGCGGCCTTCATAAATATAGAGAAGTATTATTCTTGTCTATTCTCTATTGTTAGAATGAACAATGTGTGTGGGGAAAAAGGTGAAGATCTAAATCAAATCTTCCTTAAATGCCTAAAAGAGGCAATTATTAGCATTTTCCACAATAATTCTATTGATTTCCTCACATCATATTTCCAGAGGTTTCCCAGAAGTGCAAAGGTGGTGAAGTCCCTGTGTGTGCAGAGGAAACTGCAGTGGGGCTCTTTCAGCTGACTGTCCCTGTAGAGAACTGCATCCTGGGACAGGAGGTTCAGAGACTCCGTGTCTACCAGAAACACAGGCAATTTAAACTTATGGACCAGCCCCAGGAACTTCTTCAGCAAATGCTAGATTAAAAAAATATAATAAAATACATAGTGAAACAAAATATTAGCAAATGACAGCCTTACATCTGAGATAAAACATTCTGTTGTTATATTGGTTTTAATGTGTGAAATTTGTTATCTAAAAGGATGATGAATTTTCTGGCTTCAGGAGGCAGGAGTGAAGTCAACAGTCAACATAGTCATGGAGTTGACAGCACAATTTATATGGTAACATGCAAATATGATGAAGAGGGTAGGCAGATTTTAGTCAGACTAATATATAAAAAAAGAAAGAGAAATAAAAATTATATCCCAAATAGAGAATGTGACAGGTGTGTTATAAGGATCATGCAAGTTGTAGCAGAAGCTACAACATTAACCCTAATGACAGATTTAGCGCTGTAGACTAAACTTTTTTTATCATCACTATCAAAATCTCACTTACCCAATGTGCCTCTTTTCCAGACAGATATCCTTTACTACTCAACGCGTTAAATCCATTCTGCAGTGAAATAAATAATGTCATTATATGCAAGATATCAACCAACAAAATTAGGATTTAATTTATGACTTTGATCGCTGTGACTGTGCACGTATGTATAGAATATTATATATATATATATTATTACAGTATTTAATACCGTGATCTATGCAATACAGAAATGCAAACCGCCATTGAGAATAATAGGAATAATTGTATAATAGGGAAAAAAAATTCACAATGAAAATAGCTTTATATAATAACTATTTTTATCTTAGTCTACATATAATCTTAGATCAAAATGATCAATGTTTTTTAGGACAGTAAAGTAAAATGTGTTCCTGTGGCTCAGTGGTAGAGCATTGCGTTAGCAGCGCAAAGGTTGTGGGTTCAATTCCCAGGGAACACACATACTGCCAAAAAATGTATAACCTGAATGTACTGTAAGTCGCTTTGGATAAAAGCGTCTGCTAAATGCATAAATGTAAATGTAAAATATTTTAGATTTTGTAGTGGTTTTGTCTTGTCACCTTTGATGAATACTGTCTGTAGTTAAAGAGCTGGAAGAGGAGGAATATGGAGCTGGCAACGATGAGGAGAGTCAACACAAATGTCCTGTTCATTCTAGCCATTAGTCTTACTGCTGACATCTGACAGACGCGGGAGGATCATACCTGTGCTCATACGGACACAGCTGAGAGCAGAGGGATGAGAAAAACATAAATACACACCGTGTGACAAATCTGCATAACGTGATATCAGAATATAAGCAGCAAATAATTAATGGTTTCTTATACTTACCAGGACCAGGAAAGCGCTGAAAATATCTGCTTTATCACAATAATTTATACAGTTCTTTATTCTGCCTGTGTTTTTGCCTCAGATTCACAGCACAACGCCACCGTGCGCCAGGAGGGACATCTATAAAACGCGTTGCGAAAATAGTCTCATTGGCTTGAAGGAGAACTGTGCAAGAGCCTATTTAAAGGGTTCATATGACGGTTTTTAAATATCATTATTTGGTGTATTTGGTGTAACAGAAAATGTTGGCATGCTTTAATGTTCAAAAAACATTATTTTTCAAATACTGTACATTATTGTAGGTCCTCTATGCCCCGCCTCTCTCAAACGCTTCCTTTTCTACAAAGTCCCTCCTTTCGACAAGCGCAGTCTGCTCTGATTGGACAACTGACCCAGTCGCTTGTGATTGGCCAAACACCACCGCGTCGAAATGTAACTCCCCTTTCTATAATCGCGAGCTTTAGCATTCAAAATTAAAGTAAAGACAGCTAATAATGTCCTTAGTTTTACCACCAGTTCAAGCCTGAAAGGGTAACAGAGTTGCGTGACAGACATAGTAATGAAGCTCGTATGTGTTTGCACCAAGCGCCAACCTCTCTCGCAAAACCAACACGGAATTGACTAAAACTGCAGTTCATGGACTGGCCGCTAGAGGCTGGCTCCAAAAGGAAGTCAATCTCATAGACTCCCCATGTTAAAATGCCCAACTTTACAGCAGAAAATAGTATGTTTACAGCCTGGTACAAAAAATGGTTTTGGTCTATATAGCTAATTTTGCCCTTCATTACAATTGTGAGGGGGGTGATTTTTTTTATTACTCATCCGTTTAACTTATATTGAGCCTTAAAGTTCTGCATAATTAAGGGCGTGGCCACTTGAGTGACAGGTGGATTGCCGCTGCTGTCACCACTCTCGCGCTAGGCAGGCGTGGTTTCAGAAACCAGCTCCACCCCTTTTGCCCATTTTCGATTATCCGGGAGTGACGCGGTGCCAAGATGGAGATGGCCAGCTGCGTCCACTTTGAGCTTCAAAAATCCTCTTCAGAAATCTACGGGTGATGATGTCACGGACACTACATCCATTTTTTTACAGTCTATGGCAGGGTTCCTCAAATCTTTCACTGGAAGGCCAGTCTGCTGCAGAGTTTAGCTCCAACCCTGATCAAACTCACCTACCTGTGATTTTCTAATGATCTTGAAGACTCTGATTAGCATGCTCAGGTGTGTTTGATTAGGGTTAGAGCTAAACTCTGCAGGAGTGGGCCAGATTTGAGGATATGTGGACACAGCCAGAGAGCGACATGATCACATTAATTTTCAAAGGAGAGCTGGCAACTTCCGGCGACAGTGACCGTTGGCGACGGAATGTGGGCGTGTCAAGCGATGCGGGTCAAGCGACAAAAGTTAAGGATAGACTTGAGTATGGCAAGCCCTTTTAACATTTACAACTTTTTTTTGACTATCCATAAATATAATTTCGGATA